>JAJOOH010016186.1:0-31241 GCA_029582605.1 Solanum gracilifrons
ATACTCTGGGTACAACCAAATATCATTTGCTCCTGAAGATCAGGAAAACACTACCTTTACATGTCCTTATAGTACTTTTGCATTCAAACTCATGCCATTTTGATTATGTAATGCACCATCAACTTTCTAGAGGTGTATGATGTCCATCTTCTCAGATATGAGGTATACATGGATGATTTTCTATGGTAGGTGACACATTTGATGATTGTTTGTTGAATCTTAGCAGGGTTTTACACAAATGCGAGGAGGCTAATTTGGTGTTGAACTGGGAGAAGTGCCATTTCATGGTTAAGGAAGGCATAGTCCTAGGCCATAAGGTGTCACAAAAGGGATTAGAGGTGGACAGAGCGAAGATTGAGGTAATTGAAAAGTTTCCCCCACCTATCTATGTGAAAGGTATTAGAAGGTTTTTGGACCATGCAAGATTCTATAGGAATTTCATCAAGGATTTCTCAAAAAATTGCACATCCCTTGTGCAAGTTTTTAGAAAAAGAGGTGAAATTTACCTTTGATGATGCATGCTCGAAAGCTTTTGAATGTCTGAAAGAGAAGCTAGTCTCTTCCCAATAATCATTGAACCAGATTTGGTAGAACCATTTGAGGTGATGTGTGATGTCAGTGGTACTGCCTTGGGAGTTGTGTTGGGGCAAAAGCACAATAAGATATTCCTTTTGATCTACTATGCTAGAAAATCACTAAATGGAGCACAGCACAACTACACTGTTACTGAACATGAACTACTGGTTGTGGTATACACTTTTGAGAAATTCAGGGCATACTTGCTTGGCACTAGAGTGATATTCCACAAAGATCTTGCAGCCTGTGATATCTCATGGAAAAGAAAGATGCAAAGCCGAGATTGATCAGATGGGTGTTTTTGCTTCAAGAAATTGTCTTTGATGTCAAAGACATACGAGGTTTTGAAAATAAGGTTGTTGATCACATGTCTAGACTAGAGGCAGAAAAGAAGGAGGAACTTTAGTTAGACATAAATGAATCATTCCCTAATGAGCAGGTATTAGCTGCCACTCTTGATCTCATTTCTTGGTTTGCTGACTTTGCTAACTTTCTTGTCAGCAATTTGATGCCTGAAGGGCTAACATTTCAGGAAAGGAAGAAATTCCTACATGATGTTCGAAAATATTTTTGGGATGAACCATATTTGAACAGGGTGTGTGTTGATAATATTATCAGGCGATGTATCCCTAAGGCTGAGATGATGCATATCTTAGAAGCTTGTTACTCCTCTCCAATAAGTGGTCATCATGGAGGTGCCCGAACAACCCACAAGGTACTTCAGAGTGGGTACTACTAGCCTATAATCCATCAGGATTCAATTGATCAAGTGAAAGGGTCTAATGTGTGCCAGAGTCAAGGAGCTATCTCTTGTCAACATGAATTGTCAATGACACCCATTTTGGAGGTGAAACTATTTGATGTGTGGGAAGTTGATTTGATGGGAACATTTGTGAGATCTTATGGGGAAAATTACATACTGGTGGTAGTGGACTATGTGTCCAAATGGGTTGAGGCAGTCGCCCTGCCTGAAAATGATGGTAAAAGTGTTGCTAGTTTTCTTAAAAAGAACCTATTCTCAAGGTTTGGTACACCTAGAGCTATTATCAGTGATGGAGGTTCCCATTTCTATAATAAAGTGTTCAGTGCTCTCTTTTCTAAATATGGGGTTAAGCAACACAAGGTGGCAATACCATATCATATACTAAGAAGTGGCCAAGTGGAGGTATCGAATAGGGAGATCAAGTCTATTTGGAAAAAATAGTGAATGCCAACAGGACAGCTTGGGCAAGAAAGTTGGATTATGCTCTATGGACATATTGGACAGCTTTCAAGGCACCTATTGGTATGTCTCCATATCAGTTGGTGTTCGGAAAGGAAGGTCATTTGCATGTTGACCTGGAGCATAAGGTACTCTGGGCTTTAAATAGTTGAACCTCAGTTGGAGTGAAACAGTGAACCTAAGAATAGATCAAATCAATTAGATGAATGAGTTTCATCTAAGGGCTTATGAGAGGTCTACAATGTACAAGGAATGGATGAAGTTGTATCCTGATAAGCATATTGAGAAAAAGACCTTCAGTCCTGGTTATTTGGTGCTACTTTTCAACTCCAGACTTCATCTGTTTCTTTGGAAACTAAGATCTAAATGGTCCTAGCCATTCAAGGTCAATCAGTTATTTCAATCAGGTGCTATTGAGTTTGATAATGACAAGGGTGAAAGGTTCCAATCCCATGGTCAGCGTATCAAATCATACATAGGAGTCCCAGAGTAAGTGAAGATAGTTGAAGAATGCAAGCTTGATGAAGTCTGAGTAATCAAGTAACCTACGTTGTGTCGCGACGTTAAATTGTGCACTGCTTGGGAGGCAACCAGCGATTGCAAATGTAAGAGGTACTTTATATTTAGCATATTTTCATTGTTTTTATAGTGTCACTTTGTGCTGGTATGTGCAGGAAAGAATTGAACAAGGAAGTGAGGAGCTGGGTGTAGGGAGCCCTTCACGGGCAGCTTCACGGGTCGTGGTGCCCTTCATGGGCAACTTCAAGGCCCGTCTCGATTATCATCATCTTCATGGGACCTACTGGAAATGCTCCCATAAGGTTCACGGAAAGGTTAATGGTCTATTTGACCTTAGATAGACCATTTAGCCTCTCGTGGACCTCAGGTTAGTTTTCTCATCCAAGTTCTTCTTACGAACGCTCCCATGGACCGTGGTGCTCATCATGAGATTCATCACGGTCTGAACCGATCCGTGCACAAAGTACCAGTAACCCGACCAAAGCCTGAACACAAAGGAAAGTTAATTTTAAACGTTATATTTATTTCTTAAAGCGTCAAGGGTCGGTTTCTTCATCTTTCCTCTAATCCATAACATTTCTAAAGACTATTAAAAAGTTTTGCAACATCCATAACTTCACAATTCATCAAGAAATAGAAACTCTGGTTCTCTCTTGTAAAGAAATCGAAGTGAACTTCCTCTTTTCTGTTTTTGAGCAAAAATTTTGATCTGATTCGAAGTAAGTTCTTCTATTAACTTGTTATAAGTCTGATCTTATCAATATGCAAGTTAGAATAACTTTGATTGTTCGAATTTGAGGATTATTGTCTGATAAATTGTTGTTGTTGGTAGTAAATTGATGTGGGCATGTTGAGTTTAGTGAAATCAGGAATCCTAGGTTGTGTGTCTGTTAAATTTTTGAGGGGATTCTTGTTTATGATAGTGTGGATAATGAAACTAAGTCGGAAATGAGTAATTGAATTGTGATTATGTGGATTTGAGGGATAAAATATGCTAAATTGTGGAAGATTGGGAGTAGTTGTTTGTGGGCATACTCGAATTCCTATCTTATCAGGCTAAATCATTGATATGCAGGCCTAAGTTGTGTGATGTGTGTTCAATAATATATTGTTGTCCTAAAAGTGTTAGGACCCATGTTTTGGAAGTGATCAATTTGGATTAGATATCAATAGGTCAAAACAATGCCCAAGTGTAAGTACACGAGAGGTTTCACGGACCGTACAAGGGAGCACGAACCGTGAAACCCATCGTGAACCACACTTGGATGTTGTTGAGGAATTGAAAGTTTACCACAAGGGACTTAACGGATCGTGGTCCTAATCACAGACCGTGATAGCCTCCGTCACAGTGTCACCAATGAACTGCCACACTGTTTCAAAACAATGATAGACATCACGGACCGTGGTACCCCCCACGACGCATAGTATCTTCTATATAAAAAATATATTCTTAATCTCTGTACAGTCAATTTAGGTTTTTATGTTGAATATGTGGCCCTTCCCAGTGATAGATTGGGTAACGACATTCTTATGGCAAAGCGTCACGTTATAGCTACACAGGGGAAGTCTAAGTACCCGTTAGTGCATCACTTTGTTTGATTCCATTATTAATTACATTTTGTGTTTTGTTATTCCTAGGTACTATGGCTCCACGAACAAAGACTGCAACGCCTCATACCTTACCACCTCATTTTCCAAAGCAAAGTGATAACACTGCGGAATCTAGTAGCTCGAAGTACATGTCCACACTACTATCGAGGAGCACTCTCCTCGAGCTACTAGATCAAGGACAAAAAGAGCTATTCTTCAGGATACTCCTTCCCATTCTGAAGAGAAAGGTATTAGATCTGGTAGTGGTAAGGCATCTGGTAGTTGTTCCGAAAGCGGTGAGGATTCTGGTAGCGGCTAAGGTAGCGGTGAAGAGTCTGTTAGCGGGTCTTAGGAAACTGCAGCTACTCCCCCACTGAAGATAGGAGCAGAACCCGAAACAAGAGCATAGAAAGAGGCAGGTGCTGAAGAGGTAGATGATGATGACAGCACCGAGGACGGAATGCTCCAATATGTTTACCTGCATGAACCTGACCCGGTGATGAGACAACAACTCATTAATTTCTACCCTTCTATGTGGACTGTGGACAGGTCGGAAGACTTCTTGAAGAATGGGATCGTGTCCAAGTCGGGTAAATTTAGTAGTCGGCCAGTCATACCGGAGACTCGAGTAATGGTTTCGGATATCCAAGCATTTCCATAGATCCATAGAATTTCCCAAAGGCATCACTACGAATGGATGAACAATTCTCCTGGGAGTTCTACCGCCACATCACCCATGAGTTTTATGACTCTTATGCAGCGGCACTGATGAATTTTGTTGCTGAGACTAAAACTACAAAGAGAGACCAGAAGGCGGTTGCCAGCATATGGGGACCATTGAATTCTGTGATGGTACGGGGGAAGTCTATTGACATATCTGAGACCAAAATCAACAAGATGTTACATGGTGTAGATTTCACACCACTAGCTTCCGTCGGCCTTTTTTAGGGTAAAAAGCATGTAGTCACGAGTGAGACTGACATGGAGGATCCGACTTCGAGAGAGTGGGTCCTACGCTGGATTTCAGGGATAATTGCTTAAGAGGATGAGAATGTCATTTGGGTCAAATGGCCACAGGTCCATATTAGTAAAATCTCATTATCATTTCTAGCAAAATTTTGGTGGACTGTTATTCGTGCACAGTTGCGGCCTACATCTAACGATAACAGCTTGTCACTAGCACTTGCATCATTGGTACCTTTCCTAATGGCTGGTTACCCAGTAACTGTTGGCCGGATCATCGCAACAAAAATGTGGGATAGAGCACTAAATGAGAGAGTCAGTATGCCATTTTCCCATGTGATAGGGAAGTTGTGTTTGCAAGTAAACATCGCTCCGAATAAGCAAGTGGACAGATGGACGGAGGCTCACAAGCTCAATGCAGCATCCAAAATCAAAAACGTCACCATACATCTCTTTGGTGCGAAGATTGGAGCAGTGGGACCACTGGAAATCGTACCTCATGTACAAATTGACATTCCACACGCCGATAGAGGTTTGGAACAGGGTGAATCATCACAGACCTCTTCAGGAGCACCACCACCAGCTTCAAACTCATAGGCTACAGGTACTTTCGTCACTATTCCCAATGTAGTTTTTGAAAAATTGATCGCAGATCAGAGGCAGACTTGGGCTCTAGTCGATCAGATTGTGATCCCTCAGGTAGATCAATGAGATATATTGGTTGCAGAGAAGAGGCTAAAGGATGAGATACAAACAGAATTGGCAGTCCTTAAGAGTAGAATGGATGGACTTGAGGACCATGTGCGAAATCAATTGCAGGCTGCCGGTCGAAGAATGCAGAGGAGTTAAAGACACAGTTGGCTGAAGTGAAAGCTGAAATTGCTAAACTGCTTGAAAAGCCAGTCACTGTGCCTCCTCCGATTGTCCTAGAGTTCTTAATGAGCCTTTCAGTGAACCCTCTTCTACTTAGGGCCTTGATGAATTCTGGGGCGACCTGCATAAAAGCAAATCTGGCAAAAGAAAACACAAGGCTGGGGAGTCTGATAAGGAGTAGCCACAAGACCTCTCTAAAGAGGAAAAGAGACTGAACAAGAAGCCCCGCAAGGAGTAGAGGAGAAAGGCTCGAGAAGAAGCAGCACATGAGCAATAGCAACGAGATGCTTTGTTGGTAGGAGCCTCCAACAGTGCCATACCCGCTCCTACTTCCAGTGGTCTAGCTGATCCCGTGCAGATTTTTGACAGTGCACCCGTTGATAAGGGTGTCAACCCTGCTCTCATACCGGCGCCTAGTGCATCGTAGGTATGACCCTTCCTTACAGCTCTATATTGTTTCTCTTTGTTTACTTTGAGCGGGAAGTCATTTTTATTTGGGGAGGGGGTGGTGAGAAACCTATGTGTATAAAGGTTTGCTTTGTGTTGTGTTCTCAGTGTTGTTTTGTGATGTTTTTGTGTGTTAAGATATGTCGTAGCAGAAATTGACTTTCTTTTTCTATGCAAAACCAACAAATATGCCCTTAACCTGAACGTTTGATTATTAGGCTCTTTAGATGACATCCTAGATACTTATGGGTTGAACATTCCTAGTCTGAAACATAAATTGGTGAACTAAGAAACTAGAAAATGTAGTCTTGTGTCTTGTGTGTAAAGTTTGCTTGACGTCTAACGCTAGGTGCAGAAACTAGAACTTGCTCGAGTAGTCTTGCTACGATCTGAGAATAACAAGATAGAAAAGGATCAGTAGGCCATTTTTGCTAAGACTACTAAAAAAAAAAAACACAACCAAATAAAAAGCATAACACTTGAACCTGATTTAAGTCTGGAAACTAATTTAATTCTTAACCGGATGATATCATATCCTTGGGTCTCCGAAGATACGATGCCACAACTCAGGCCAAAAGCCTAAGTTGAGGGTGATTACAACCCGAGCAGAAAGGAAGAGTAAAAAAAAAGGTTCAGTCAGCTTGAAGGCACAAAATTTTAAAACTCGCTTGAACAGGAGAAATGTGCAATATAAAAAAAGGAAAAAATCAAAAGAAAAAGAAAAAGAAAATAATGGCTACTGGGATGTACTGAAATGAAAAAAAGAGGGACTCGCTCAAAAAAAGTTATGTGCGAATGAAACTTTAGAGCCAAGGTATTAGTCACTCACAAAACGAAAAGGTCATTTCCCTAGCCTTAGCCTGTATTACAAGCCGATAAAGTCCTACTGTGAGTCTATTCCGGTTGTTTGAAAGATAGAGCGTAGAAATGAAGGGCAAACCTATTGTCTTTTTTCTTAAGTGTTAGAAGTTCTTTGCACTACAACATTTTAGGCCTAAGGCCACACTTAATCTGGACAACGCTTACAGTGTTGCCTAAAATATTTTTGGGTACGCTTTTAAAGTGTAGCCTTAACTTTTAGCTTTTGGCCACGATAACATTAGCTACACTTGTAAAACATACTCTTTAGTGGTATAGGTTACACTTTATAAGTGTTGCCATATCGTGATATATTTGGCAATGCCTATTTACACATATGACTACACTTTTAAAGTGTGCTATTTTTATAATTTTAAAAACAACACTTTACAAGTGTAGCATTATAAATTTCCCAAAGTTTTTACTAAAATATTGTATCCAAAGAAACATAACTAAAAAACAAAAATTCTATACAAAGAAATATACTCTAAAAAACTTTTTGCCCCAAATTAACATAGGATCTGCTCTTTATCTAAATCAAAATAGGAGCTATTTTTTTACCCAAATCAAAACGTTTTGTCCCAAATAAAAATCTCATACCCTAAACCCTATTTCCCTCTCCTTCTCATTTACATCCATAAATTCTCCATTGTAACCTTATAGTGTTCATTGTTCTACAAATCTCATCGTCATTGTATATTTCTCTCTTCTTCGATGACATATGGTGATTTCCCTAGTCCTTCCTTGCCTTCAACCGGGAAACTGGAAAAATAGCTTCAAGAATTCCAACATCGTTTGGAGGAATTGAGGAATCTATGGGAGCAAATACGAGCTCTGGCAAGGGAGATACAATTAGTCACTCAACTCATATATTGCATCTTATTCTCCTTCATCAGACTCGCTCTGTTGGTATTTGAAAATCGTAATTTATATAGTTATATTTTCATTCTATGCATTTTTGAAATGTTAGACGCAATTTTAGATCTAAATAATCTTCACTTTTTCAGAATTTGTAGTTTAGTATATTACATAAAGATTAAAGTCGTTATCCATTTAAATTGGTCAGGTAATCTGGAGTGGTGCTATAAATTGAGTTTCGAAACGTTTGTGATTCATTTTGTTTGGTTTTAGATTATGTGAGCCTATGTATGAGTAAGATGCTTTTATTGTTAGGTAGCATGGACATCAGGAGTAAGCTAAGATTAATATATTTATCCAAAAGCTTGTACATATCTTAGGAACTTTATATTTTCACACTGATAGGGTGATGTTGTTGGTGAGATAAGGGCCTAAGCACTTCACATTAGAAGGGGAAAAACAATATCATAATGGGCTGGCATTTTGTCTCGATCTTCAAGACTAGTTCTTATTTCCTAATTCTTTTTTCATTTGGTCGTTTTGGGGAATACATGCGACAGAATTAAATATGTCGTTTTCCAATTTAGAGTGGAAGTCTGTTAGTTGAACTAAACTAAAAGAAATCTAAACAATTGATTGTTTTCCTTTGATTTCTATTTTTTTATTCATCTGATGCATTTAATCTAATTAAGAGAATCTAAAAATTAAATCGATTCTCAAATACGAATTAGATCAAAATGCTTTTTGGATGAAAACTCGCTTAAAAGGGTGATTTAGAGGTTTTAACTCATGGAGATGATCGAAAGTTTAAATGAAGGAAATGACAGAGAATTAGCTCTATCAGGCATTTGAATTTCATGAATCAATAATATGCAGGCTATAAGCTCTGTTGTGAAAGGTCACTTGGACATCTAATAACAGTTCTACCATTAAGAGTCTATAGAAGAACCATTGTTTATTTTTTGTGGATGAGTTCCACATGAAAAATAGTCAATATTCTATTTGTATTATAGAATAACTAGTTTCAACATGGTTGCTTCCTTGTCGATAAACAACAATTTAACGTTCTATTAGACTTTTCATCTATTTACTTATATGTGTCTACCAATTATGAAATCTAACAACCGTGTAGCATATTGCTTTTCATTGTTATTTTTATTCGATCATTTACATCTTATTGGTTTCATATTCTTTTTCTCTTTTTACCTCTTGCATCAATTTCTCATCCAGTTAATTTAGTTGGATTGGATTTTTCTGCTAAAAGTTTCTTGAAAGTGCAGGCGACAATATATCTAGTGAGTTGGGATTGAATCATGGTTAGTAAAAATGTAGACTATAAAAAATGATGCAAAAGGGGGAAGTCATCTATCGAGACTGAGATGCGCAGGTTATTTTTTAAAAAAAATACATAAATTACTGTTGGATTATTATCCTCACTTGTGTATTACTTTTCAAATTAGATGATTGATTCTCTGACATATGACACAGGGGTCTGACTGGAGAGAGGACAGTGAAGAGACTCCGGCTTTCTAAAGCACTAACATAACATGATTCTATAAGTATTTATGATGCTTTCCGTACGATGGTTGCTCGCAGAGTTGATGCTTTATTGCTGACTGGCTCGAATGCATTACTATGTTGTATATTGACGGATAATGTTAAAACTCAATCATGTTTTTCACTCAGTAGACTCAAGTATAAGTTGATATAGTTGACTTACTCTTCCTTTTTGTATATGTGTTTCTTCCTTCCTACAGGATATAACAACCAGAGTTATTGCATGTGAAGTAAATATTCAGGAAACACATGTTTCAAAGGATATGACAAAACATCCTATATTTGTTCTTTCAGACACACTTGTTGTAGAAGCATTGAGTTGTTGCCCTCTCAGACACAATTTTTGCACTATGCAGTTGAGCATCGTAGACCACTACAATAGTTGTAAGAGACACTGTTGATGTTATTAGTAGCTATGCAGGTATCATTGTTGCAAACCCTTTTCAGATTTGTTAAAAAATTTGCTTCGTGGGATTTTTTATTTTTTGTTATGTTGATTTTTGATTGAATTTGAAGTTTATTAGGGGTTTTATGAGGTGAGTTTAAGATTTGAACTGTGAACTGGGAATATGTATCTAATTTGCTGGGAAATTGTAGAATAGTAGTCAATTTGCCTTTATTTATGAGATGAATTGGGTTGCATTCTTATGGAATTTAAAGTAAGTTAGGCTTTTATGAGCTAAATCTGTGAGTGGAACAAGTTAGTTAGGCTTGCCTATCTTTGTTTCCAGATGACCAAAAGATGATATTTATCGACAATGGTGGTATGTGTTCTGTACCTATACTCAGAATGAATTTTTCTCGGTGTATTGGTTAGGCTATGATAGTTTATCCACTATGTGGACTATGTTCTTGTAGGATTGGAATTGCTTTTAGAGCTTCTAGAATCAACAAACTTGAAGCACCAACGGGATGGTTCTGTAGCTTTATGCAAGTTGTCTAACAAAGCCAGCTCACTTTCACCCGTTGATGCAGCTTCTACACCGCAGGTTTGGTCCACAGTTTAATGCTTATACTCAGGCAACATTTTTGTTCAGTTTTTTGGTTCTTTAATTCTAACATAAGTAATACTAGTCTCTTAGTCATTTATGGGTTTTTATTTAGTTTCACTATTACATGGTGTTTCTCACATCAAGTTAACATTAATCTATGTTTGTATTGTCATCAAGCATTTCAAAGAAGCACGCTGAACCGTCTGATGTTCAAATTTAATCGTTGGTTATGATGATTTTTGAAGCTTTTACCATTTACTTTATAAACATATGTCAAACCATATTTTGCTAGTGATACCTAAAGACTTGAAAGTTATAACAATGTCTTCTTTACCAACCATTTGAATTACTACATAAAAACTCTGGTCGTACAGTTTCTTCCCATCTTGTGGTTCTGTTTCCTTCTTTTGTTGAGACCTTTCTTGTATTATATGTTGTTATTTATACCAAGATTATTGTGAGAAAGCATTTATTTATAGTATGATATCTCTTTTATTTTTTCTTGGTATCTGTTATGCTGATGAGGGGTAGAAGACCATAGAACCCTCTCTTGATATGCTAAATTTGCTTCACTGAGCATTATTTTTTTTGGTTCTGGGAGGGTGTATATACCAATACTTGGTATTCCTGTCGATCTCTTATTCGGGTCTATAATAATATCAATTGTTCTATGGTATTAGTAATACAAAATAGTTGAGTGTTGAACACTTCACTCACTTACCCTTAATTGCTGGCAAGCTTGATGTATTCTGAGAATCATTTAGGCAATGTAAGGGGTTTGCTAATCCCTAAATTTTGAGGATTTAGATTTTGGGAGTAACTCGTCTTCACTTTGGTGATTCTTCGAGGAGGGTTCACATGTTGACAGATTCCATAGGCTGTTTTCACCACAGTTTACTTGATGTTCACTTTCTTCACCAATTAATAATGTTTTCTGAGGTTTTCATGTTTGTTATTTTGTATGTCGGCTTTCTTTCTTTTCATGTTTGTTAGTTTGTATTTTAGTTTCTCAATTGACTTATAGCAGAAGTACAAGTGGTCATCTGGGTTGTTGCACAATCCGTAACCTAGCAGCAATTTCTCTACTGTCAAGTCAGAACCGACGTTTAACACAGGTGACGTATAAGAATTTAAATGATTTTATTCTGATCTAGCTAAATCAGAGGCCTAGTATTCTTTGCACTAACCATTTTATATTTTTCTTTCCTGAATTTAACTGTGAAAGAACCATCCACCCTTTTAGCTACACACAAAAACTTACCTTCTTTATTCTGATTCTTATTTAATTGTTTCCCACTGAAAAATCTGTAACAGCTCGACAAGGGAACCTGGATATGAATGATCAGGTATATTATCCTTAGAAACAACCTTTTCTTACTTTTCCTATCTGACAAACGAGACAAATATTGTGGCTAGACGTAGGTGTATTCTCGAGTGCTATACATTCGTAAATCTATATCTGATTCTCAAGTGTTGATACAACTATGGTGCACACTTTTAATATTCGATTTGATTCACCTTTACTATTTGAAAGTTTATATTTCAGAAAAACAAACTTAACTGAGACAGCCAGAGAGTTGAGCGAGAAAGGTGGGCACGGTGGTGTAGTAAAGAAGGTGTGAGTGGGGCAAAGAAGGGGAAGAAGCGCAGTGCATAAGGGGGGAGGGTGTGTGTGTAAACAAATATGGGAGGCAATGCATATGGGGGGATGTTATTGATGTATTTGTCGGGAAACAATATTACAGACGCAAGAATGATTAATATTTCTGAATTATTGTTTTAGTTGTTTTAGTCAAACATAACTTCCTGACTGGATTAGAATTCTGATTATTTTAGTTTTATAGGACTTTGTTATTTCTAATTTATTAGGACTCTTGCTATTGTAAACCACTATTTAAGAGAGTTGATATTATTAATAAAATAAGTTGGATTTTATCAAGTTTCAAAACTCTCTCAAACAAGTTCCCAGGTCTACAATTCCCTGAATGAATTGCAAATTTTAGCAATCATAGGCAAGTCAAGGAACAAGAACAGGGGTTTAGACCTGTCTATTGGACTTGAGTTTTCAGTTAATCGTCCAATGACTCGATCCAAAACTAGGGACCATAACAAATTGGTATCAGAGCCTATCACCATGGATGAAAATACGGTAGAAGCAAAGTTGTGAAATCTATTACAGGAAGCCTAAACTCAAACTGAAGCAAAAGTAGCAGCTTCAGAAGCAAGGATGGATGCCAAATTCCATCAACTATCGCAACAAATTGAAACCTTAATCTGCACCACGGCACGTGCGAAGGGAGTTGAAGTTGGAGACAATAGTGCTGCTTCTGCCCAACGAACCAGCAAGGCAAGTGAACAACCAGAGGTGCGTTTTGGAGGAAGAAACAACAACAATAATTTTGGTACTGATGACAATATCGGACGAAGAGGTATTGTTCCCAGATACTCTAAATTAGACTTTCCTATTTAAGATGGAAGTAAAGATCCCCTTATTTGGCTTCACCGTTGTGAGAAATTCTACAGTAATCAGCGTACAAACAACCAAGAAAAAGTAAGTTTAGTTGCTTTTCACATGGTAGGGGAGGCGCAATTGCAGGTTTATCATCTAGAATAAGAGGAACCCAATTTAACATGGGGAGTCTTTAAGGAATATTGTACTCTTCGTTTTGGCCCACCAATGAAAATCAATCCGTTAGGATAATTGATCAACTTGAAACAAACCAGTTCTATTGAAGATTATCAGAGAAACTTCCAAAAAATGTTGGCTCGTGCATCATCTTTAGTATAGACCAACAAGAAGATATGTTCACAGCAGGGTTAGTTGATTTGATTCGTCTGGATGTGGAATTGCACAACCCATCTAACCTAGTACAAGTAATGAGTTTGGCGAGACCATTTGAGAAGAAGATCCAAATTTCTTCTAGAACACAAAGGGGCTATGGTTCAACCTCAAACATTAGTGCAAGGGCTACCACTACACCGGTAACTCCGAGTGTTAAGGTAGGTGCTTCTAATCCTTTTGTGAAAAAACTGACTAGCGCCAAGATGGCTGCCCGACGTGCAAAGGGATTGTGCTACAACTACGATGATCTTTATGTTCAAGGTCATCAGTGTACAAAGTTATTTTGGCTGGAAGTAGAGGATGGAAAATCTAGAGAAATACCAACTGACCGTGGAGAGCCTGCCATCTGACTTCAAGTTATTTTGCCTCCAACTTATATCTGTCTTTCCAGACTTCAACCTTAAGGACAAGCTTTTTCTTCAGGGAAGGAGTACTATTATTGATGCATTTTTTGGGAAACAATATTACAGACGCAAGAGTGATTAATATTTCTGAATTATTGTTTTAGTTGTTTTAGTCAAACATAACTTCCTGAGTGGATTAGGATTCTTATTATTTTAGTTTTACAGGACTTTCTTATTTCTAATTTACTAGCACTCTTACTATTGTAAACCTCTATTTAAGAGAGTTGACATTATTAATAAAATAAGTTGGATTTTATGAAGTTTCAGAGATTCAGAACTTTCTCAAACAAGTTCCCAGGTCTGCAATTCCTTGAATAAATATTAAATTTCAGCAATCACAGGCAAGTCAAGGAACAAGAACAGGGGCTTAGGCCTGTCTATTGGACCTGACTTTTCAGTTAATCGTCCAACGACTCGATCCAGAACTAGGGACCACAACAGGGGAGAAGGAATGGGGGTTCATGTGGATTGTACTGAACTTAAAGGAGGGGTCTTGTTTGTGAAATCATGTTATTCTTTAAGAACAATGACTAGTTATTTCTTGATGTCGCCTAATCTACTACTTCATGCCAGTGTACCTGTTGTTTCTTTCCATTTGGTCTGTCCAAAAATATGATCCTTCGTTAAATGAGAAGTTTCTGTTCCCATCATTTAAACTAATAAAAACTTATATTACTTCAATTTTTTTGACATCTTACCAACCAACTGTTCCACTTTTCACATTTCTAACAATTGTATAGAACAATGACCTAGAAAAATCAATTTAGTAATCTATTCAAATGTTGCATATTCTACTGTACAAATTCAGCATGATAACATAATTAAGGTTACAGATGTTTGTGATTACAGCTTTATACCAACATGCTATGGTTTTGGTCTCTATTCTTTTGTTGTGTACTTAGGTTTTTCAAACCTTCTGAAATCTTACCAACCAACTATTCCACTAACTTATAATTTTATTTTAAATGTGCAGGAAAATGCCGGTAATTGAATTTGAATAGTGTCCATAAGTATACTCGATCGATTGTAGCGAATGATGAAGAGTTTTGTACTATTGTCATATTTGTTTGAATGCATTTGATTTTGTGGAATTTATTGATAATAGAGATCTTTAAGCAATCAATTTCTAAGTATTCGTTGTATAAGACATGTTACTCAAAGTACATTTGAAATATATAGCTTCGATTTATTTATTATCTAATTTTGTGGTTTAGATCACTTAAATATTTAATTATGTGATTATTGAATATATGCATATAAAAAATTACTAGTCTTACTGGTTACAAATTGTATCTTGTACATAAGAAAAGTTACACTTTATAAGTGTTGTTCTAGGTGAAATATAAAGGCAACACTTTTTAAGCGTCATCAATAACAAAGCAAAGGCCACGCTTTTAAGTGTAGTATAATCAAACAAAAGGTGTTGCTAATGAATTACTACAAAGTGTGCCCTTTATACCTTTTTGGCCATGCTTTTTAAGTGTAGCTGCTATACCGATATTTCAAAAGTGTGGCCAAATTTCAAAGGTTACTCTTCTTTAGGCCACCCCTTAAAAAGCGTTGCTTAAAGTCCAAAAGTGTAGCCTTTTATCAAAGGCCACGCTTTTTGCTAGTTTAGGCTACACTATACTAGGGTGGTCGTAGGCCTCAAATGTTGCAGTGTTGAGAGCGTGGGCGTAGAATTTAGTCCCAATTATCATGTGTGGAGTTATTTGATATGAGGACACTGAGACTACATTTGATAGTGAATTGTGTTGGCTGATAGTACACATGCATAAGCATGGTCGACTGTGAGTAATGGGATGTCATAGATTGACGCTTACAGATGAGATAGATGGTTTTGGATACAGATTCTGGTTGATATGGCTTATGCATGCTCGTATTGTATTTTGGGGGTTTGAGCATCAAATGCCTTGTTTTCTCATCACTTGAGGACAAGCAATGGTTCTAAGTTGAGGGTGTTGATGTGCCGTGAAATCTTGGTACATTTGATTCTCAAAACTAAGGATTAACGCTAGAATCGGGTGTATTTTTGTAAGATTTTATGTGTTTGTTGAATGTCTAAATAGGTTCTCACTGGCATGAAATGATTTGAAAAAAGAAGCAAAAGAGGAATGAGCCGAAGGAAGGACCACGAGTTGTGGTCATCATGATGGGCCTTCATAATGCCCGTGGTGACAAAGCACGTGAAGCCGCTCATGGAGAAGAACCAGTGGGAAGCCCTCGATGAGCCACACTATGGTTTGACCACATACACCAAGACGGTTCATGGTCATCATAACATGTCATGATGATATCAGTGATGGAGTTCGAGTGAACAAGCCTTAGAAGCTATATTTTTATGGACCAAATAAAGACCACGGAAGGCCTCACAGGCCGTGGTCCTCAAAATGGTCCGTGATGGCGATCGTGGTAGATGTCCAGTGAACAGGCCTTGAAGGACTATGTTCTGAGATTTCTAAGTAAGGACCACGAAGGGATTCATGGACTGTGAAGCCCCTGACGGGTCGTCTTACTGCCATGAAGCAGCTTGACATTTCAGTCTTATGTTGAGTGGGACTCTTTTTAGACTTACTATTTGAATTAATTAGGTGGTAATTTTGAATTATCTCATCATATCTGGAATGAGCGACTAGTTTCTAAATATTCTCTACTTTGGTTTTTATCGATTAACATTGAATCGATCTTGGAAGTTTGATTTTGGTTTTCTGAATATTAACTGTTCGTTGAATTTTTAAATCCTCATAAGTGATTCACCTTAATGTATCTATTATGTTTTGATGCTCATTTAATTAATGGCATGAGTGGCTAAACACCATAATTAGGGTTGTGGGAACTATGACTAAAATCTGAGTTTAGATTCATAAAACGAGTTGAAGGTGATTCATATTTGCTGAACTTAACACAACTTTCGTTATCCATTACTTCTAATGAGTGCACACTTTAGAACTTGCATTTATCTATTAATTTTTTGAGAGAAAATTGATAGTTAGGAAAAAGTTGAGTTAAACTATTGAATTAGATTGAAAGTTCGAGAGAAGAGAACTTTGATACTAACCTAAGCGAGGGTAAAATTGAGTCACACTCTAATACCGAGAGGATTTGAGTGGAAAGCTATCTAATAAGACTGAGAACTGTTAGATACACCTAACTCAGCTGTAATTTGCAAAGAATGAATTACTTGCAATTCGTTCATGAATAAACACTAGATGTAACGTCATAGAAAACACAACCCTAGTTCCATTCATTAATCATCACAACCTTGAAGTGAACATTCTGTTAATTGATAATTTGGATACTTCTAACAATATTGGTGACCTGAATCTTACAACTAAACCCATTTTACATTTCGCAATAACCTTTGTTAGGAAATAATAACAACATTTGAATGAACGCAGCAGTGAAACTATTTCTGTAAAAAAAATCTCTTTGGGATCGACCTCAACTCACGTTGAGTTCTATAAATTGGCTTCGACTGTTTATACTTCTTAATTGAAGTGAAAGTTTGGACGTATCACCCCCTAGCCGCTTGCTTCCCTTGACATGATCCACTATACTAGCCAGTTTATCCAACCTCTCGGACATGGATTTTATCAGAATATCCTTTTGAGAGGATTCTGACTCATGGTAATAATGGGTTAATGGAGAGAATTCAATATATATAGGGTTAAGGGTGTGATTTCGAGGAGTATGGATATATAAGGGTTTCATAGCGGGTACATTCTAGTTTAAAGTTGTTCGGGAATGCCTGGCTTGCTTTGCTGGTAGTAGTGATGAGATGGTATTTGGGTATATTGAGGGGGAATATGCGTGGAGTTTGGTTGCATTTAGGTGTGAGATGGTGGGAAATTATTTGGATGAGTGGAGTAAGGTCGGGTTATATTATGAGGTGGAGGATTATTTGGTAGGGTGGTTTGATTGGTGAGGGGTAGGTTGTCCATGTGCTCCCCAAAAGGGGTGCTGAGAGAGATGGATAATTTGGCCTAATAGTGCATGTTGGCCACCTCTTCCTCTAACTCCATAAGTTTACCTTCAAGTCTCTGAACCAAATCATTAGAGAGTTGTCCTCCCTCAGAAGTTTCAACCCTTTCATTAGTAATATTATTATCAATCATTTTTCGTTTTTCTTTGCAACTTGCTCTTTGAAGAGGATGAGAAAGAAGAGTCCTTTTTGATCTTGTATACTCCAGGATGTAAAGACAGATCAACCTTACGGAATGGGTAAAATAATAAAATCAATAGAAAAAGGATGTTAGGAGATTAGAACAATATTGTCACGATCCGAGTCTACACCCTAGACGTGGCCAGCACTTAAGAACCATTGATGGTCCCCAAGAGAACCCTCATCATGGCTTACTACAAGTGAAAGACTAAATTAAGCATGCAAAAGCTTAAAAATGAATAAAATTCAATAAACTCAACTTTTAAAAACTTTAACTCAAATGAACAACTTATAATAAAAATAATATATTCAACTCGCCATAAAATAGGCACTTTAGTCTTTAAAACATTTAATAAAATAAATGAATAATACAGACTTCTTAACTATACTAACTATCTATGAAGCCTCTAACTGATAAAGATGGAAGTCTGGACAAGACTCACGACATCCTGACTAACTGAAAAGTAAATAAAATCCTCCGGAAACAAGGAGGCTCACCATAGCTAACTCGAACTTCCGGATGTATCAACGAAGCTCCTGTTGATGATCCTGAATACCTGTGTCTGCATCATGAAAAGATGCAGGCCAAATGGCTCAGTACGTGGAATGTACAAGCATTCAAGAGGAATTCTAAAGCTTAAACATAAGCTTGAAACTGGATAAAAAGGAGACATACTTACATCTTCTCAAACTTACTCAACTCAAGGAATACTCAAAACTACTCAAACCTACTCAACTCAAAAATACTCAAGGATAAGATACTCAACTCAGAGATTAGATACTCAACTCAAAGATATGATATTCGACTCTGGGTACTCAACTTTGGATACTCAACTCAATATAAAGCAGCAATACACATGCAATATATGGAAAGCTTTATAAAAAGTAAAAGCAACTTAGTTCGTTAAAGAAAATGCAACAACAAACTCAACTTTACTTATATAATAAAGTAATATAGTTTCTGTGGGAGTTTCTCTAACCGACAACCATCACTTAAGAGCTATATTGATGATACAACACTTTACCTCACGCTACCAAGGATCATCCTATAGTTTGCCATCAGTATAGGACCTAACTGAACTTAGTGGATCCACTAGTCTATGTGAAAAGGATTCATCTAAAAAGTATGACCCTTTTCTACCCATGATGGCTACATGGTTTTCATGGAGACTTGAGTTAATATGAAACTCACATCCCCACATCGGTGTTCAATAATACTTCCAAAATAAAATACTAGTGCTTTATGTTTTAAACATACTTCTTTATGTGATTAGAGATAATTGCTCAAAAACTTAGCTCAAAGGCTATCTTGGAAATCAAGGTTTACTCTCTTGCTTTATTGTGAAAGCATTTACTCTTTAACTGAAAACTAGCCCAAAGGCTCTTTACTGAAACACTAGCTCAAAGGCTCTTAACTGAAACACTAGATCAAATGCTCTTTTGAAAATCTCAGTTTTCCGTTCTTATTTAAATGTGAAAACATTTTAAACTCTTTTGGGAATACATAGTCCCCATATACTTTTGGAGAAATGAACTTCAACTTTACTCTTACTCTTTACTCAACTTCAAATCTTAAGTCTTAAAACAAAGTTTAAAACATTTGTAAAAGACTTCTTAAAATATGGTTCATGCCGAATGATGGACATGAAAGACTCAATGCAAGGTTTTCAATAACTATAGATAGAATTCAATACTTGGAACTCAAAAACTTCAATGATACTACTCATCTCAAGATTTTTAGACTTATAGTGTTCATGTGGAATTATGGGCATGAAATATTCAACTCAAGTACTCAAAGATGCTTCTCAAAAGGGATATGGAACTCAACACTTAAAGGCTTAGAACTTGAAGATACCACTTCTCTGAAGGATGCTCAACTTACGAAGTTCATGCGAAATTATAGGCATGAAACAGCTCGACTCGATGGTCTACATAACTATATGAAACTCATGTATATGACTCTTCTTATTCTCTAACTTACTTCCTCAAAACTTAGTTAAAATTGATAGTTGATCTCAAAGGATTCACAATTGAACTCAAAGGCTTTCTTGAACTCTACTCTTAACTCTCTCTTGAATGTGAATTATGAATTCAAGAGTTATAGTTCATGATAAGAAAGATCTCATGACAACAAGGTAGACTCATGAATACATTCTCCTCACTCTCATGTTCACTTACTCGAGTCTTGAAACAAGTAATTAGAAGCTGTAAAAGACTCCTCAAAGAACTCAAATGGACTTTCTCAAAAATGTTTGTGACAACTCTCAAGACTTGACTCTCAACTCTACCTTGAATGTGATTTATGAATTCAAGGTTGTGATTTGTGATAGGAATGATCTCATGATGTTTAGGAGTGATTTTAGATAGTTAAACATGAAAAATGATCAAGAAATCACTGTTTGGAAGCAAGTCCGCGACGCGGAGATGAATTAAAATATTTGGTCACGAATTAACTTTTGAGGCAGAGAGGTCCGTGACCTCTCCGCGACACGAAGAAAACTTTATGAAATGGGGAGGCAGGTCCACGATGCGGAGCCAAGTGCAAGATTTGCCCAACTTTTTCCTTCTTTGTTTTCTAACCCCAATTCACCTAAACTCGGTTTTTTTTCTCAATTTCTCTTTAGATTTAGATACCCAGCACATGTACACTAGAATCTAACTCTAACCCCTCCATAAATCGATACATTAACCTCAAAAACTTCTCAATCTCAGCCCATTTCAAGAACGAAAGCAAATTCATGAATACATAACAAGAACATCAAAGCTTCAACTTTTAGAACGAATTTTAAAGCTGAAATTAACATGATTGGCATGTGGGTGAACAAACCCAACACTATGGAAGCTTACTTACCTGAAAGAACCATCTTCTTGTAGAACTTGAAGGAAAATTTTGAAAGATGAACCCTAGCCTTAGCATTTCTTGAATCCCTTGAGCGTAGAATTTTTTGAGTGGATGATGGGGTTTAGATTTAAGAAAACTAATTTTCTACACGTTTAGGGAAATTTAGATGATCTCCTAAGGATTTTTAGGATTAAAATACGCCTAAAGAAATA
Organism: Solanum gracilifrons; assembly: GCA_029582605.1. Classification (NCBI taxonomy): domain Eukaryota; kingdom Viridiplantae; phylum Streptophyta; class Magnoliopsida; order Solanales; family Solanaceae; genus Solanum; species Solanum gracilifrons. The sequence continues at coordinate 20,918 of JAJOOH010016186.1, forward strand.
ATTAAAACGAGCTGGGAGTCGGAAAGATCTTTCACCAGGCAATGAGGTCCGTGTTGGCTCCGCGTCGCAGAGCTGCTGCCAGGTTTGTGTGACATTAGAAAATCCATCATACCTTTTTACTCAGAGATCAGAATTTACCAAACTAGGTGGCGTTGGAAAGAGGACTCGAAGAGATTTAATTTTCTATCTTGTAGCTCATCTAACTCATCTTGTACTAGGAGTTATGGTCATTTGAAGTTGACCCAAAACTTAAGAAAAACTATGAATGACTTGAATGCTCTTCTCTTAAGTTCTTCTTGGAACTCAAGGTGCTACATCTAGTGACCTTAATACTCAAGAAATTTTAAATTCCTTGCAAAAATCTCACTCACTACATAGAACGGTTCGAGTCTTAGCTCAAAAAATTTCTGGGGTGTTACAAATATTATAATAATAGCATGTTTTTTGAAGTAAACACCTAAATTCAAAGGACCTCGTTGAGCTAGAGGTAGGCCTAAGACGACACATAAGTGATCCACAATAATTATTTCGAGCCATATTTTGCCAATTTAGAGTTTAGGGTTAGAGAAAAAAAATAAGGAAAAGCAAACTTTATTTATTGAATAAGATTCAATTTATTACATCATAATAAAGAAGATTGAAAAATTGAAAAATACACAAAAGGGGCAAGGGGTAACACGGGAAGCAAGCCCTATAAAAAAACTTCAGTGAGGTTGGTCTCCAATGTTGGGCACAATCTGCTCTCTCATATCTGGAGTTATGACATAGTCATAGTTGAGAAGATTGTGTGCCCATCTTCTCTCCCTTTCATCACCAAAACCAGGAAGACCCTCTACACTCAAATCTCTACGTTCTGCATCTTCCAAGAACCACACATAATACTCATGCATACAGATAGGTTGTTCTCGAACATCAACAGTTACCTCATTTATCCACCTACACAGTATAATATCCACTTGTGAGATTTTTGGCCCAAAAATATACTCGTAATGGCCCATATGAGATCGCAAGGGTATAATTTGGATTTACCCGAACTGACAAAGGACTCAAAGAGGTGCATATGGTTGAACGCCACTCAAACCAATAATCTCAATGAAGTAGAGCTCATCACCTCTTATGATGGCACAATGAGGCTTCAATCAATAATACTTCCATTGAATTTGACAACACGAAAGTACTGTCAAATACACGAACTAGTCTTTCGTTCCTACAGGGGCATGAAAATATTTCATCCTTTCGGGTTGACTAAGAATTTTGTTCCCTACACCTTTCAAAATGTCTACCAATTCATCCCTTTGGTAGAAGTGTTCAACAGCCTAGAGTTGCAATAGGAAATTGCATTCTTTGAAGGATCTCTTACCTTTGGTGTATGCCGACAATGCCCTTATTATTTTTCCTAGTATCATGGGCACTATAGTCTTCTTGTTTAATTGGAGCCTGCGTCGAGCCATCATGTGAACCATATAACTCAGGCTAGTATGGATTTTTTCCTTTTTCTGTAGATAAAACTAATTAACCTAGCAGTGCAATAGCAAACACATTAAGACGACATATTTCCTGCTTTTCAGCGGAGCAAGAAAATTCTCTGTTAAAATTATCATGGCACTCTTCATCTCCAAAACGTGAATATAAGAATTCTATAGAAATCCATCCCTCCTTTAAACAACGTAAATCTCGATTATGGTGCATTCCATTTTTTTTTTCAAAAAAGACATCGGGGATGGTTTGTGTGGTATAATCATTTCACACTCCTTGTAAGGAAGGTTGAGAAACCCGCCAACTTCTTCAATTGCCGGGGTTAGATCAAAATCCCAAAGTTTGAAAAGAAACCTTTCGGGTTCCCAAAATTTTAACAAGGCCTTGATAAAGTGACGATTAGACTCGACGAAGATGCGGGAAGTAAGGCCACCCTATAATTTGTGCGCCTCTAGTGCTCTATTTCTCTCAATACACTTCCACCAATTCCTTAGAATACGACTCAATCTAACCCGCTATCTGTAATCGAAGTAACGAAGAAACAATTCTCTTATTTGTTGTTGTCGAACTCTTAGGTCATTTGGTTATTGTTATGGCTCATCGATTGTTGTCCTCGCGAAGAGAGGAGAGAGGGCGGCCGCCATCTGGTGATTTACCGATGGTCCTTGTCGGATGAAGAGGAAGGGAGAAAAAAGAAACCATCGACTAGTGGTTCTCGCTAGGACGGGGAGAGGGGAAGATGAGGTGACTTTCTCTGGTGGATTTTTCCAGAAAAGAAGGACGAGGGGAAGAGGGTGAGAAATACGGCGCTGGATGTTGTTGGCTTTGCCGACCACAGGAGAAATAGGAGTGGTGGTAATTTCACCAGAAAATGGAGAGGAGAGAGAGGTGCAGTGCAGCCTCCTTTCAGATGAGGAGAAAAATTGAAAATTGTTAAAGTTTGGGTATTAAGCGAATTAAAAAGGAAAGAACAGGATTGTGATAGCTGAACTGTTGATTAAGAAAAGGTGAACGGATAGGAATTGATCTTAAATTTTGATTCAAAGGATGGATGGCTGATATTGAAAGATATTTGATGATCTAGAATTGGAATAAAATAGGCAAAAACTAAAATGACCAAGTTGCGAGAATTGAAGTAAGATTTGTATTGAGAGATTGAATAGGAAAAGTGTCACAAATTAAATAAATTGAATAGAAGGGGATACAATTTAAATTATTTAAGGGAAGATCAATTGAATTGTTTTTTAATTAAATATGTACTGCATATACTATATCGTTTTTAAATAAAATAAGCACACATAAATATTTTAAACTTTAAACCGATAAGTAAAATTATTATTTCAAAAAATTAAAAATCGATAAATAAAATTAATAAAATGGTAATTTTGTAAGAAAAAACAATTACAATAAATTTTGTAAGTCATGAATATTAAAATCTAACTATTTACATAAAATTACTTTAAATTTTGAAACCCGTAAAATAAGGGGAAAAGGTTTTGTCATACATATTTAATCAAATAGTAATTCGAAGAGAGTTATAGGTCAGTCAAAATTGGGTGTCAACATCGTCCATCACCTATAAGCTTCTAGAAAATAACAGATTCTTTGGGGAATCCTACAAGTGGATCTAGGGAGGGTAGAGTGTATGAAAACCTTACCCCTACCTTGTGGAGATTGAAAGGTTGTTTCCAAAAGACTCTTTGCTAAACTGCTTCAAATCAAAATAGAAAAAGGTTTCATATAATGTATATCTTTAGTTTGTTTTCTTGCCAAGTCCCTGCACCCGTATCCGTATCTAGATCCATATCCCTGAATTTTAAAAATTATATCATGAAAAATCCAACATGCGGATCCACACCCCTATTTGACACCCGGATCCAAGTCTGAGCAACATACTAGGAAATGACAGATACTTTATGTAGAAAAGATTGTATCAGGTGATTAATTTGTAAAATGAAAATGGGTTGGGTTTTAATAAATGAACGGGCTTTAGTTCAATCATATATTATAAACATGGCAGGCTGAGAATGACACGTGACTATTTTAAAGAACCAAATTTGACTTAGGTTGGTCCGTTAGTTTTAGGGCTATGTTTGAGCCCAAAAAAGAATGTCAAGGGTAATTTTAGATCAAAAGGTTGACTAATGGTATTTATGAGACATTTTCAATAAGTTAGGGGTATTTTTGGCCATTTAAAGTTGTTTTAAAGACCTAGATCCGTTAGTTTCAGAGGTATGTTTGAGCCATAAAAAACATTAAGGGTACTTTAAGATCTAAAGGTTAATGGAGGGTATTTTTAAACCATTTCGATAGGTTAGAGGTATTTTTGGCGGTTTTACAAACTTGAAAAGGTATGAACTGATGATGTTTCATCTGTGTTGGAACGGTTTATTTTGATAAATTTCCACATGTCGCTTGTATTGTTTTTAGTATGCTTTCTCTGTTTATTTTCAACATTGCTTTATACCTCTTAGATTTCTTCATTCAATTCCTTAATCTATTAAACTTGGTTGTTCATATGGTTGTCTGGCAGTGACCGAAAAAAAGTCGCCCTTTGGTGTCCCTTCTATTGCAAAGAAAAATGTTTTTGCGCTACGAGGTTGCATACATATTTCAGAATTCAAGAAGATAATGTGAGTCTCTTTTGCTCTTAATAAACTTCATCACTTCCCTTCTCTACTCCTAATATCAAATAAGATAGTAAATTTTCTTTTTTGGTATATTCTCAAAAAATTTCCCATCTTCCTCCTATTTAATCGTTCTTTACTCTCTATAAGTTTTTCACTCTAGTAAGTAAAAGTGAAGTTAAGTTAAACTAATTCTGACGCATCATTTAAAAAGAAATATGAATTCGACTTTTGAACTACAAGTGGGAAAAGAAAAGGCAAATCCATGGATTAATCCATCATTTCCACCCTGTAGGAACTATGAGATCATCCCATGGACCTTTACGACATTCAGGGTCAAATCGATGATCATATATAGACCGTTGACTCATTTTTAAAACGTGTGCTTTTAAGATTAAAGAGTTGGGTGGGAAGGAGAAAAACATACTCTCTATCCAAGAATGCTTAATTTGAATGAGATTTCAACAAAGCATTGTGATGAATTTTAGCATGGAATAAAAAATTGTGCATCTATATGTAATGACTCAATCCGTCGTTTTTAAATGCACATCGTGTAGAGCCTCAATAATTTCTTGAATTTCGGTACCCAATTAAAATTTTGGGGAACACAATGGAATTATAAATATTGAATTGATCTGGACTAACCTTAGTCCGCTAAAGTGGAGAACCTTCTGCTATGGTGGCTTTGTTATAGTGCCTCCACAACTGCTATAGCAAGTTAATGCGATCAGACCCCAATAAATTCGAGGTCTTTTATTTTCCTCTCACTTTCTAGGGAGAAAAAAAGACTAAGGTTACTCCAAAACTTTCCCCAAGCCACTTTAAACTCGAGGGAATGTAGGAGAGAGATTTTCGAGAAAGAAAAGGGAAAACCCAATTATTCCCGGCCAGCGTTCAACAAGATTCCCTCCCAATGTGCAAGGATTTACATTCAAAGATCTTCGGAAGTTACTTAACACCCATGTAGTCTTGGTTTTCTTAACTAAGTAGTTAGAGTTGTAGTTATATGTTTTATCTTGTACATTTTCAGGGGATTGCATGCATAGGACTTAGGGAATGGAATCTAGATTGGTAAATGTATGGTTAGGTGTGTTTATAGGCAGATGATGATTGGATTTGTTATTGTTGGTATTATGATGTGGTTGGGTGATATCCTGGGAAGGTAATTATGGGTGAGCGGATTATGATAAAGATATTGGGGGAAGGAACTACCTCGGTTAGCTGATGGTCGGTTGTTTTTCTGTGTATGCTATATGTGCAATTGTTAATTGTGTCGTAGTACTGCATGCATGGTAGATGGATAGGGAAGTTGGAAAGACTAAATGTGGAGTGAAGAGTATTGACAATCGCATGTAATGTATGTGTCATCTGAAAGTGCTAGAGTGTGTGATTCTTTGTGGTTTTATTGCGTCATGTATGATATGTGTATCACCTCGGTATTTGAAAAAGATAAAATTAGAAAGTACTAATTTGGAAACAACAAAATCTGAAATTTTGCAAGTTATGCTTAAGTTGTGAGTTTTTGGTCAACATCAAATGACCATAACTTTCAATACAGAATGAGTTAGGGGACCCATAAGATATTAAATGAAAGGTCTTGGAATTCACTTTCCAACGCCATAAACTTTGCTAATTTTCGAGCTCGTATGAAGGAGATATGCCCGTTTGAAGTCAGGCTGTCCATTTAAGGAAAGTTACCCGAAAATATGAGGGGTATTTTGGTCTTTCCTTACCCTTTCAGATTTAACCGCTTTTAATAAATAATTATGGGTCTAAACTGATTCGGTTCAGTTTTCCAAATTCAATTTATGCTTCGGGTTTTGAGAGAAGTTCAAGAAGAGGAGAAAGGGAGAAAAGTTCAAGGCGTTCGTCAAGATTTTTAAGTTTTGTTACAGATTTCACCAAGGGTTTGATCCGTAAGAGGTATGTGAGTGCTCATATTGTTGGGTTCGTTTACCCATATGTGAATCATGTTTTTTTAAGCAACTTCGTTCTCAAAATTAAAGGAATTGAGTTCTTGATTAGTGTTCTTGAAGTATTGAGTTCGTTCTTGAATTAGAATGGGTTTGATGAGTTCTTGAGAAAATCCTATGGAGTTTAAGAGTTGTTTTTGAGTACAGTCTTGTGTACTTTTGTGCTGTATTCAATTCTAAGTGATTGGGGAAGAAACCATTTGATTCTAAGCGTATTAGGGACATAAATCAAAGAAGAAAAAATCGTCGAGTTTTCTGGGCGGTGCCTGGGGGGAGCGCAGGGGTGGCTAGCACACTATGGCAGTAGTGCGCCAAGAATAGTGCTCTGTAGTTTAGGGGCTAGCGCTCCACGCCACTCAGTGCGCCAAGATCACTTTCCCCCACCCATTCTCCATCGTTTAGGCCGTCTAAGTTCTTTCAAAGGGTACCTTTACTCTCATTTGATTCTAACTACTCTAAACTACTTCAAAACATCTAGAAATCATTCATAACCTTGAATTCATAATTCAAATTCAAGGTGGAGCTAAGAGTCAAGTCTTGAGAGTTGTTCGAGTCATTTTACGAAGTCCTTTACAAATTCTTTTAAAACTTGTTTTAAATGACTTGAGCACTGAGTTGAGGAAGAGTAGAGTTCATTTTCTTTCAAATGATATATGGGAACTTAGTATTCCCAAGAGCAAATGTTTTTTACATTTAAGAGGAGTGGCAACACTGATTTCCAAAGATTCATGAACAGTTTTAATCATTATCTCTTTTTAGAGAAACCTTTTGAGTAATAATCTAAAAGTTGAGTAAGAGGAAATGTTTTCTTTAAAACATAATGAGGTAAGTTATATTTTTGAAGTAGTATTGAGCATCAATATGGGGGAGAGTTATAACAACTCACAACCCCCACAAACCATGTAGCCAACGTTAGTAGAAAATGGTCATACTTTTTAGATGATTTGACCTTTAGGTAGTGTAATAGATGAGAAATTCATGACATTTGTGGTAGGTGGTAGTGTGGTAGGTGAGGAATTCATCTTAAAGATTTTATTATAATATTCCCTTTTTTTTTCTTTTTTTTTATGGTAAAATGTAATAATACTTATTGTAATATTATTTTGATGGTTGTTTTAATCTGAATATGTCTTTATTATTATTTGTAATGTATTCTAGATATAACATATCTTGGGTTCTTTGGTACTTATATAAATTTTCCTCTATTAATTGTTCTAATAGTTTTATATTTTTCATAGATTTTGTCCAATATTGTAAATATTTGTAGTTCATTTTAATTTGAATTTATTTCTAAATCATACCATTCTATTCTTTCGAAGTCTAAATCATGTAGGTTTATTTCATACCATTGTTGATTTAATATATCTTCTGATTCGTCATCATTAAATATTTTTTCCCATATTATTCTTCTTAATTCAATTATTTATATATCTTTAAGTATATATAAGATTAAAGTTTCATAGTTTTTTATCATTTCATCATGCATGTATGTGGTCATGTTCTTTATCATGCAGGTTTTTATTTTCAATTATTCCTTCCTATCATATTCATAATCGATTAAATTCATATTAGATTATTATGAACTAGATTATCTGTTTATCATGCTCTCCTATCACTACTAGCATCGCACTTTAGCAGATACTTTCTTCTTATCAGCGCCTTAACTTTGTTTACTCTCCTAAACGGCTTTCCTCGCCTACCGGTTTCAACATTAGGATGGCATAGTATAGAAGTTTTCTCCCTATTTCCAGTGTGCTAACAAACTAGAAATCATGATTCAAATAATTCTAATACATAATAACTAACAAAAATTTATTCAATCATATTTATGATATTCAGGAATATATGAAATTAGTTCTGCATATTTATTGAACAATATACCTTTGCCTCTTGCTTATTCATGATATCTGAAGTTTGTTCCATTATTTATTAAGTATGAATAGCTTAAGTTAAATATTTGAGAATGTTTTTGAAAGTGTGTTTATTCAAGTCTGCCATCTATGTTACATATACCTTCCTTTATATAGAAAGAAATTAGTGCACAGTAATGCACGTACTATACTACACACTTATTTTATCATTATCCCTACCCACTACTTTTACACTTGTCTACTTAATAATACACACCACCTACCATACTTTACACTTGTCAATACTCCTTTAATAATGCACATGCATATGTTGACAAATTTACTCTACCAACTTGTACCTAATAATAATAATGTGACTACTACTGTACACTTTAAGACTTTTACATAATAATTTACATCTACTTTTGGCTTTGTGTGGCTTTGTTGGCCAAACACATTTTTTTGCCTTCTTTTATCTCTTTGTCTTTATCTTTTTTGTCTTCTTCTCTTTATCTTATCTCTTTTCCGTCTCTATCTTATTTTACTTTATCATTCCAGCTGGACATCGGGGATTACATTATCTTCTCCATTGCATTTTGAACATATATGATCTGGATATTTGTGTCCAATTAGTTTACAATATCTGGTTAATAGTTCATTTGAGATGAATCCCTTCTTTAATGCTCTGGTAATAGGTTGTTCTTCTGGTTTGAGTAGAGATAATATCCATTTTTGTACTTCGTCCATATCTGCTTGTCTTAGCTCCCTTGAGTTTGAATATATCATAAGTTGGTCTCGTGAATAATAAATCCATATTGCATTCCCATTTAGATAATTATTTGCTAGTTCTTGTATAATTGTTGACATACCAATTATTCTCTTATTAGCATAGAAACTTGTTATCTCAATTTCTTGTATCTCCGGTTGTTGTCCGATATCTTCTGGAATTATCATATCTCTGGTTAATCCTATTTTTACAACTTGTATTATTGGTTTTATTTCATCATATAGTATCTCTGCCGGGGCCGCATAAAACTTTACATAAAATAGATTGCCTTTTGTTACTCTTTTATAGGTTATGAATGCTCTGTGTATCTCTGGTATACCTCTTAGTTCTTCCCCATCATATGTATAAACTGTACTTAATAATCCATAGTTGTAACAGATTTTGACTAAATTTGCTTTAGTTTTGGTTGAACTATCAATTTATTATACCCTTGTAATTTTTGGGTTAAATAATCTTGGGTTGGTTCTTTAGTGGTGTTAGATCTGGGATTAAGATTCAAATATGTTTGAATTTTGTGTATATTCCTAATATAGGTTTGTGTGATATGGTTATAAATTTTTTTGTCTTTGTTTAAGCTCTCTGCATTTGTTGAGGTTTGTGGTGATATAATCAATGGGTCTTTTGGTATTTTTGGTGTAAATGGGTTTTCAAACATTGTGTTTAGACTAGTGCTTGTATATTGTTTCCAAACTGTTTTGCTTGTACCTGCAGCTGCATTGAAACAATCATTATGGGTTTTTTGGAGTATCCCAACGTCTCCTTCTAGCTCTGGATGTTTAGTGTCTTCCGATCGACATATCTCTGCATGTTTATAGTGATGCGACTGACTTATAGCTTTAGACTTTAGTTTTTGTATCTCATTGTCCATACTATCCACTTTGGTACAAAGTGTAGTAATGGCTTTGAGTATATCTTCAATTGTATTTTCTTTCTCAGTCTGAGTAGCTTTGTCTTGATAAGTAATCTGCAATAACATTCTTATCAGTTTTTATCACTTCAATAGTAAATGTAAAATTTAATATATGTAATACCAATCTTCTCATTTCTTTCGTAGTTACCGAATCTTGTATTTTTCTTGTTAGCCACCATTTTACTTGTGTATTATCGGTCCTTATAATGAATTTGTTATATACAATATATGGTTCAAATGATAGTAAACATTTATATACTGAATATAATTCTTTCCTATTTATTTCCCATCTTATTTCTGTATTAGTAAATGTTCATGAATAATATCTACAATGATATTCTATTTTTTCTTTATCATACCTATATTTTAAGACTCCTCCATAACTATTTTCACTGGCGTCTGATTCTACTATATAAGTAATTTTTTTGTTTTCGTCCGAAAATATAGTTTAGGTAGGTTCTTACATAATAGTTTTATTTTTTGTATTTGTGTTTGGTCTTTTTTATCAAACTGGTATTCTATGTCGTTCTTTAATTTTTGTTGTAATGGTTTTAAATTCTCTGCTAATTTTGGTATGTATTCTCTTACTTGATTTACTAGTCCTAGAAATGATTGTAATTTCTTTTTTGTATCTAGTTGTTCATTCGAGTTAATTATTTTTTGTACTATGTGTGTTTGCATTTTTATTCCATTTTTATCTA
>JAJOOH010016187.1:0-31867 GCA_029582605.1 Solanum gracilifrons
GGGGGGGGGGGGGGGGGGGGAGTGGAGATGGTGAAGTATAAATTTTTTTTGCACGACTTTTAGACTTTTTTTTTAAAAAATTTGCAAACCAAGACTTTGTTGGAACAAATCTAAACCTAGGCTCTGATACCAAAAAATAAGAATCAAAGAGGCAATTTAAAGAAATAAGAAAACATATGTGGGACTATCGAAATCTAATCGAATTTATGAGCAACAAAAGACTTTATACTTCCACCTCTCAATTGAATCCGATCAAACAATAATAACCTGAACTCAATCAAAAACGAGAAAATCAAATTGAATCTACAAACAAGGTAGATGATCGATTAAGCTAGAAGAAGTTAACACAAATAATATCGAAAATTCACCCTAATCACTCAACTACAATTACCAACTATGAACTACACTAATGCTAGGCTACACCTAGAAACTACAAGCTTCAAAGCTTTCAAATATTCAATTCATCATAATGTTCATAATCTAAGTCTTGTAGAATGATAAGACAATTATTTATACACAGGAAATAAAGAAGACACTTCTTTGACAATTTTACCCTTAATTAGATAAAGGCTTTGTTTGGTTGCTTTCTTTTGTAAATTTTTGGATTTAAGAGATGATCACTTGCACACATAACATTTTTCTCCATTCTCTTAATTTTGATGGACCTTCAACACATTATATGTCTTTATTTGGTCTTCATCAAGTTCCTCTAAAGCCTTTATATGATCTATGATATCCATGTCGTTATCATTGGTTTAACACAACCCTAAAAGCTAGCTCATGAGGGGAGGACTGTCTAAGTCCATATAAGAAGTCCACCAGTCCAATCCCCAATCAATGTGAGACTTTTACCCACTTTAACACCCGCTTCTTCACACCCAGGCCTGACTGAAGCGTGGACCGGAATCCCAAACGAGGAAGGATCTGGCTCTGATACCATGCATGATTTCTCTCTATCAAACATAGTAAATTATATATCCTACTATCTTTAAAGATATAATACAATCAATTTACTTACTGTACAATCAATCTGGAATGGTTTGTGGCTGCCGACTTGGAGGAGGTAGAGTAGTTGGAGAGGTGGTGGTTTCGGTGACGGTGGGGGAGGAGATCTCGAAGAGGGTGGCGGCTTTGGTAGTGGTTTAAGTGGAGGTGCTGGTGGTGGAAACCAAAATTGATTTGGGTAAAAGAAATGGGTTATATGATTAAGTGGGTCGGATCGAGTTAAAATTGGATATATAATTTAAGTAATAGTTGATTTGGGGATTTCCATCCAATTGAGGGATACAAATGATGAAATTAGTAACGACATGGGTAAAAATAACTTCATTTTAGCGGCAAGAGCATAGTCAACCAATAAAACAAAGTTGAGGGATATTTTTGACCCTTTTTCCTTTAAAATAAGAAAAAGTTGACTCTTTCTTTTCATATACCCCTCCCAATTATCTCTTCAAGATTCCTCTCTCATTTTGTCCGCTGCCACCTATTTCCTACCTCTTCTTCTTCTTTGTTCCTTTCCTACCTCTTAAATCAGATCAAACTAAAAAAAAATAGTCATTAACTAATGTGCAGAGTGGGATGATGAAATTTGCGTTGTCAAGTAAATGAATTTGTATATAAGCATTACATAAAAAATGTCGTTAATTAATTGCCGCTAAATATGTATTTTTAGTGGTAATTATCATTCTTTTTAAATGTCCCTAAAGCTTATAGCGACATTGAATTTAATAATAATTAACTATTGCCAGTAAATATATTAGCACTCTTTACTAATGTATATATTTATTGCTGCTAATTATTTTTTATGACGGTAAAATCATTTCTTATCAATATTGCAAAACAAACTAGTCTGAGCAAGTGTTGGCTTTGTTTGTCTGGTTTAAAGAGCTTCAACCTTCAAGTATTATTCTTCAACAAGTGGCAACACATATATAGCCGCATATAAGTTACTTAAAAGTCAACATGAACTAATTGCGGAATTTAGGGATGACAATAGGGCGGTGTGGGGTAGGGACGAAGCGGGTTGAGCTTAACTAGTAAAATTTTTAATCCGTTCTGCCTTGCCTCGCATAATAATTTTTTTCATTTTCAATCCATATCTCACCCCTCCCCACGCCGCATAGACTCGCCCCGCACCGCATAATTTTTTTAATATTTTTTTCTAGTTAAGTTTGATACTAAAAATAAAATTCATAAAAATAAATTCATTTTTTCATTAAGTTATATTAATTTAATAGGATAGTGATTTAAAAATTTATTTTTAGAGGTCAATTGGAAACATGTAAAAAATTGTATTTTATTTTTTATTGAACCATTTTTATTTTTTCATTAAGTTATATTAATTTAATAGGGTAATGACTTGAAAAATTATTTTTTAGAGGTCAATTGGAAACATGTAAGAAATTGTATTTTATTTAGTTATTGAACTATTTTCATTTACTATCTTGAATATTTTAGTAGCTTTAAAGAAATTATCTTAATAAAAATGTTTTATCACTCTTATTAACATGTAAAAAGTTAAAATTAAATTTGAACTCACATAAAATCACATATATCCGCAACCCGCCTCACGTTCGTTTTTAAAAAAATCCCACTTTAACCCGTCCCGCACAACCTTAAACCCGTTTCACCCCGCATAGCCTTAAACCCACCCAGCCCCACCCCATTGCCATCCTTATGCAGGATATTTAGCGGAGAAAACTAGCATGTTTATAGTGGGATGGAAAGCTTTTTCATGACCATATCTTCACCATTAAGTTATCAATCAATTTTGTTAGGGCTTCACGAGTTAATATACATATATTTAACTATTTTTCTTAAATATAAATAATTCAAAGTAAAATCATAAATATGAGAAAATATAAATAAGGAGCAAAATGAAAGAAACTTTTAATAAGTCTCTTCAATTTTGAAAAATTCACTTATTTTGAACTATGAAAAAAGTTTAATGATTCACTTATTTTGAAGTAAAAAAAGTATTTTGAACATGGAAAAAAAAATCAAATAATTCACTTAAATATAAAATAGAGGGAGCAATTAAAAAGGAGTTCAACTTTAATCTACACCGTTGATTGACTATAACATCTAACGGTTCAAACTTCAAGTTCACGATCCGCGTCATTCAAAAGTAACCAAAGAACAGCTAGCCCCGACCCATATATAATAAATCTGTTCATCTCTTTCACTTCACACAATTTAAACTCAAAATCCCTCCATTTCTTACTGATTTCTGAAATTCCCTTCGATGGCACCAAAGGCAGAGAAGAAACCTGCAGAAAAGAAGGCCCCTGCTGCCGCCGTCTAGAAATCAAAGGCCGGCAAGAAGCTGCCTAAGGACAGCGGCCCCGCTGCCGCCGGACACAAGAAGAAGAAGAGGTCGAAGAAGTCAATTGAGACCTACAAGATCTACATCTTCAAGGTGTTGAAACAGGTTCATCCAGATATAGGGATTTCAAGCAAGTCCATGGGTATCATGAACAGCTTCATCAACGATATCTTCGAGAAGCTTGCTCAGGAATCTTCTAGGCTTGCTAGGTACAACAAAAAGCCCACCATCACTTCTCGGGAGATTCAGTCTGCTGTCCGATTGGTCCTTCCCGGTGAATTGGCTAAGCATGCTGTCAGGGCGGCTCAACGTAATTGGGGGTCTAAAGCGAAATTTCAATTTGTGGCCTAAAATATAAATATACTTCATATACGTATTTATTCAACAAAAAAAAATTTACACTATTAAGATGAAAATTATTAGTACTTAATATTGTTTTTTGAGTTACTAGTTTTAGGTAAGATTTTATCAACATAATATTGAAAAACATCCTTTAAATGAGACAATTATTATATGCATTGTTAACATAATGATATAAGTAATAAATTGATAAATATTAAATAAAGATAAGATTTAGAAGTTTAGAATCACAGAATTTGACTCAAAAAGTTGATGATTTGGTATACCTCATTTTAATATGCTTAAAGTAATGCTTGAAACTAAAATTTAAAAAGAAATAAAAAAGAATTTATAATTCACTTTGTTAACACTTTTTACTGTTAATTCTTATTTTTAACAAAGTATAAAAGATGTTATAGTGGATAAAATAATTTATTTTTAAAAAAAATATACTTTTTATCATAAATAATTAATTTTTCTATAAAAATTTTAACACATATATTATTTTTGACAAAAATTTGGGGCCCCCGAAATTTGGGGGCCTAAGGCAAAGGTCTTATTTTTGAAAGCATAGAGCCGGCCCTGCATGCTGTCTCTGAGGGTACCAAGGCGGTTACCAAATTCACTAGCTCTTAGATATGTGTTAGTTTTGTATTGATTTTTCTGTTGGGCTTATGATTTCAGTTAGCGTTTTGGAGATGTAAAGAACAGAAAAATTGAATATAAAATAGATTTGATGAACTTGATGCTACTCTTGATAATTGATATATGCTATAATTTTTACATGCAAGGGTACAATAAAAAAATGACAAAGCTGCTAATAAGTTATAAATAGAGGATTGTTGGCTCAAGTGGAGATGATAGTTATGAAAAGGAAAAACTATGGTGAAAAAAATATGATAATTACTCCCTCCATCCCATTTTATATGACACTTTTTGGATTTTGAGATTCAAACAAATTTTACTTTAATGGTAAATTTTTCATAGATCTTTTAAATATTTTGAATTAACATTATTGTGACTTATAGTACTTGTTAAGTAGTTTACAAATATATAAATTTCATTTCATAAAATTAAGGATTTCATGTGCAAATTCCAGGTCAAACTTAAACTGTTTGATTCTCGAAAAATAAAAAATGCCACATAAATTGAGACAGAGGAAGTAATAAGTATTACAGAGATAGAGTAATAGTATGAATAAGGCTAATACTATGGCAACCTACCATCACGAAACAAGAAATTTAAAACTATCCAGAAGTTAACAAAATATTTATAATTTGTTTGATATGGTTTAAAGGCTTTATATCCATGTAGCCAAATTCAATTAGGTAATTAGGACTATAAATAAATTAGGCATTAGTTAAAAGTTTAGAAATAGTAAGGTATTGTGTCTACCTGGGTAATAAACTAATAAGTAATAATACTAACTAATGCTGCAATATTCCAAGAAATAGTTCACTTTGAGACTCGATGAAGGGAAAACATGAATCTGTAAAGCTATTGAATTCTATTGAGCCTGTAAACTGTGCTCCTCCTGCAAGGAAGGATGCGGGAAAATGTGAATTTGGAGCTTGATGAATTCGGCAAAGAAACAGTGAAGAAAGTATGTGAAATTTCTTATGGTTACAGCACATAGGCTGATAGAAAAATGGACGAATTGTTAGAGTTAAAGGTCTCGAAAAACTTGCTGAGTACATGACGGATGATGAAACCTGTGCTGAGATGGTTTATTTCAGTGCAAAATTCATCAAAAATGCTATCCTTTATTCATCCAAGGAAGCAGCCAACATCTTAATTCCTGGTTAGCTCCCTGTCAAACTTTTTTGTTCCCCTTTTCTTTCTTCCAATGTTAAAATTCTGTTGCGACAACAAGTGACTATGGAATTATTAGTTGTTAAAAATAGTGGATGTGACCAGTTAAATTAATAACAAAATGGTCATTCAGTTTTAGGGGTATTTTTCGTAATTCAACATATTTTCGTATATCGAGTCCTATGCATAAGAATATAAATTTGAAATAATAAAGTGAATGATCACTACAATTAATGTGTTGTGTTTTTTCTTCTGATTTATTGGAGATATGTTACTGACTCATTTTTTGCACAAGTTGTTATACTCATGACAAGGTAGAAATAGTCCAAATGTTTGAATGATACAAGTTCATTAATAAATTCCAACGTTTTGTAAAAGCTTTTTCCTCTTTGTAAAAGTTCTTATATTTTATCCTTGCAGATCGATGTCTTTGAGTTAGACAGAACAAGTATAATTCCAAGTTTTCTAGTTTCAGTTAAAAGACAGTAGTGCAAGACATAGCAGGACAGTACTACAAACTGAAGAGGATTTGACGGAAGAACTACAAAGTGAACACTTTATACTAGTCATCTATGTCAAATATCAAAGAAATATATATTATCTGAAGGAAATGGCATTGTCAGATTGAAAAAAAAAAAATGCACGGCCAGTACAGTTTCTCTCATTTCATGTTCCCACACCTGGACGTAATAGACAAGTATTTTACCCTCAGTTATGCGTAATTGAGTCACGCATGGCAGAACTAGGAGGCAGGGAATTTACATTTACAAGGACTTGTTCCAGAAGATTAACTCGCACAGACTTGAATTGATAGTGCTGCAGTAAAAATAACAATACATTAGTGAGGAGTGACAAAATTTGGCTGGCAGATTATTATAAATCACACGAGCAAGGCAAATGATTGACGATATCATTTTTCATCCAACTACTCACATGCTAAAAGTAGCCACCTTAATTCAGATAGAGCAAGAAATGACTTCATCTTTCTGTTTAAGGAAGACCGCTCTGCTTCCAATCAGTTATAACCAAGAAAAGGGCAGATTAACTCCCTATTGGTACCATACTATTGACACCAAATTACCACTGCTAGAGGCTCAAGCGCACCCTGCCTTGACGTGTTATAAGGTGGAGTTGATACACAAAATAAAGGGATATAAATTCTTATCTCGGTTTCTCTAAGATACTCTACTTCACTAGACCATTTTTTCTAGGAAGTAAGATCTTAATGGATAAATGTTCCAAGAAACAATTAAACATCATAAAGTAGTGCTTACTGCTTCCTTCTGTATGCCGAACACTGTAAGTACAAAACTGTTCTTATCAAAGTCACAGAGCATATAGTATCTGTAGAATAAGAGTACACATTGAGAAATAAGTATTTAAGCATAAAGTAGGGCTGCATAGACAAGTATGACTTTCACTTTTAAAGGAAATGCTGATACTGATCAACTCGTGTGGGTTCCTCCAAGATGAAGTAACTTACAATGGAGCTTTATACTCATATTTAACTAAGCACCATACAGCTGCTATAACCTCAATCCGTTTGTTAAGGCCTTCAGTTAAGAGATCCATGGTTGCTCTGTTGTATGAAGGATTCACTGCCAGAAAGCACTCTATTACCTCAACTAGTAGATAAATAGCTGAATCATATACCTCATTGTTTACAGTTAAATATTTAAAAAGAATGTAAAGCCTTACAATCAATATTAGCAAGTGATTGGATCAGGTAAGACAAGCTTGTTTCTGTACTCTTTCCCTTACTCTTGTCTTTATGCTTACCCTGAAAAGCAGGATCACATAATTCAAATGCACTTCACAATCTCATTCATAATGTCTTAAAAGGCTTCAAAAGAAGAAAGTATCTAACAACTGAGAATCTTAAGGCATTATTTTTTAAAGACTATATCATAACTTTCCTGTTCCTTGAAAAAAATCAAGAACTGAAAGAAGAAGAAACAATTAAAATGTTACCCCATGCACCATTCAGTCAATACAGGGCTATGCTCCTGCTCAGTAAACTCATTGAACAAATAAATTGGACTATTTGAAGGACACAAGATATGGTCAGTACCTCATCTCCTTTTCTTTATTGTGCATGAGTACCTTTTGCAACTATTTGTAGTGGTAAGCATTGGCGGATCCAGGATTTTCATTAAGGGGGTTTTGAAAAAAAAGAGCAGTGCTTAAATTTGAGGTTTGAACCCCTAAACCACTAAATCAACCTCTAATTTTATATTCAAGAGGTTCAAAATCAATATATAAACATAAAAATTCTTAAAAATACTTTAAATATATAACGTAATTTTTTGCCGAGGGTGAACCCCCTCAGCAGACTCTAGGTCCGCCCCTGGGTAAGGTCTGTACACTCTACCCTCCCCAGATCCCTATAGTAAGTGAAAAGGATTCAGAAAAAAATTCGCCTAGTAGGAGAAACTTTACAAAGCTTTCTGGGGTAGCCATAGTACAGTATTACTTAGACACCCAACTTGAATATTTCTATCCAAACAACTCTTAATTCCACATAATCTTAGCTGCATATTGCAGTTTACTAGCCTCTACTTGTTTGGTAATATTCCGAGAATCACCTAATCAACTGCACCTCAAACCTACACATTAAGACAATTTTAGAAATCATAGACTATCTTTTGGTGTTTTTCTGTCATACCATAAAACCAAATTTTATGTTATATCCGTCCTCCCTAGCTATCTTTAGTACTTGTTACCTAAAGGTTGTCAAAGCAGAACTTTGTAGATAATGAATGGTTATCTCCGAAGCCATCTTAAAGGACTACCTCATCATACATTATAGTATAGTAGGAAACAGAAATTAAAGCTTTCCTTGGTAACTCTGATGATGAAATTAGCGATTAATTAGAGCTCCATACTAGTGACAGGTATGTGTGAATACATCAAAGCACTCCACTGTGCCATGTTGGGAGTTGGACAGGTCAGATGTGCAATTGCAGGGAATGTGACTCTTTGAATACCTCTTGTAAGTAGTTATCACTGGCCTGCACTTTGTATATTTGCTGGAAACAATGCACCTTTGATCTAAGTTGCTCGGACTCGGGTGCGGGTATCCGAGAGTCGAATTCGACAAAATCTAAATTTTAAAATTCGTGGGTGCGAATTCAAGTATGGATACGGGTGCGGGGATACGACTAAATTTTTTCAATATTATAAAAATATAGTTATGAAGATATTCTAAATTTGAGAGATATGTTGTGATAAACTCGTCCTATTTATATGGACAAAATATTTATCTTTCAAAATATTGTTCCCTTCTCTCCTTTTCTAACGTCTCTTTTCCTATTTTCTTTATACATGTAAATTGTAATATTTCTTTATTTCATTTTCTCTTTATATATATATATATATATACTAGTTTCTGATAACGTGCGTTGCACGTTTGTCCCTTACTATTATTATTATAATTTATTTATTTATTTAAAAGTGAGTTATAACATAAGATAGAAAATGTTGAAATTAACAATATTAATTTTACAATTTATTTTTTATTCATTAAAAAAATCATAAAATAGAATGATACAGTTGCTATCAAACAAGAAATATGTGAAACTAATTAAGAGAATATAGTCTCTAAGGGTATGAATGTGTCGATGAATTCCTGATTGAAAAATAATAACAAATGTATATAATGCCTTTGATGAAATAACAAAGGCACGAGACAAATTTATCAGAAATATAAATCTCAATTACATATTATGCATACTACAACAAAAAGATCCTAAAATATGTACCAAACAAATGACTTATTTTTCTATACAACACCTAAACATCAAAGTTTAATGACAATACGATAAGATTGCCTTGAGAATGCAATTACTTGTGATAAGTCCACGAGTCTACATATGAGTATATTTTATTGTATCTATATAAAATATAGCACTATTTGTGTTAGCTTTTGATGATATGATGTTTCAGTATTCATGAAAAATTTAACACTCTATTCGAATAGTAAAAATAATTAATATCTTTTAGTTTTCAAATTTAATTTTTAATAAATAGAAAATAAATTAACAAAATAAGAAAAAAAGACAAACCAATAATAACATTATAAACATGTTTGTGATGAGTCATGTATAATTTGAAGGAAAAAAATTACAAATTCAAACTCAAGAGAAAATAATAAAGGTTTGGAATAAAATATTTAAGACATAGGAAGATTAAAATATGTTCTCTAACTAAAATCTTCATCTTCAATAATTAACTGGAAAATAAAGAATCCCCCAAAAATTAAATAGGAGAAGGAAAGACTCTTATAAGAGAAATGATTAGTTATACAATCTAAAAGCCTATATGTGAAAATAAGAGAACAAATATATTGCATACAAAAAAATTATAGCTACGAAAAATATCATTTGTGATTCTCAAAGGTCAAAGCTATTTTACTGTTACCTGTAAATTATATACTTTCATCATATTTATTGTTGAAATTTCACCTTTTCAAAAATGAAAAACAAGCTAAGGAAAATTAAAGTAAAAAAGGGAAAAAGGAACAAATAAAGATTAATAAAATAAAGAAAGGGAAAAAATACCAGTGAATATCCTGACTGAAATTACGTTATAAAAATCCTCGGATTAATCTATATACCTTGAATTTCAAGAACACTTCAAATTGCATCACAAATTAATCTAAAAAGAGACATACTCTACAATAAAAAAGGGGGGAAAACAGTGTTAGAAGAAAACAACAAAGAAATAGTGTTAAAAGTTTAAAACCTTCCGGTTTCAAAAAAGAATAAATTAATCTTCAATGTCTTGTTTTTGCTCTCTGGTAAAGAAAATTTATTTTTCTACTACAAACAAATTAATGACATTTTAAACATATAAAGAAATATTAGGATCAACCTATTATAGATCAACCACATTTATAATTTTTTGTCATTTTCATGTCGTTAAGAGACACAACTTACTTGGTGATATTTTATAAATTACTACTATATAAAATTCAACGATTGATTTCAAATAATCAAACAGAAACAAAAGAAAATTGAAGGGCAGGGGATGCAGGAGGACTATGAGATTTCTAGGAACACAAAATCAGATCCTCACATTGTCGTTGCCGAGGAATCGCTGCAGGCACCACACTTCATATGTTCTTCATGATTGTCTTTAGTTTCTTAATATGTGGGATTAACTAAAATTGTGTTCCTATCTTCCATGCCTTTTGAAATGTCTATGAAGATGAAATGATTTACTTAATGATGAAACATAGTTTCTTTATTTACCGAAGAACCTGAAGAAAGTCATTATTCACTTGGACATTTAACAATACTATTACTTCAAAAAGATTTATTACTTTCAATTGGCTTTTCGCTTACCCTATTCATGGTGATTTAAATGTAAGTTTCAGACTGTTGTCTTTTCGATTATCTTAATTATTGTAATTGAAATGTGAATTTACTTTTCAGGTAATTAAAATATTATGCTTTTTTTCCATATAATAATGTTCAAGTGAAGGGTAAATTGGTAATTCAATTTTAAGCCAAGGGGGTTCCCACTTATAATATAACTAGTCTTGGAAACGTGTGTTGCACGTTTGACCCCTACTATTATATAAAATTTATATAAGCCTAACTTTCATAGATCATAAAATATGATTGTAGTTACTAATTAAACTGCGAACATTCCAACTCGATCGTCAAAAGAATGATTTCAGCCTCCTTGAAGACTCCACAATGCCTTCTCTAATTGCAAGCTCCGATATAACTACTAAGAATTTGTACACATTACATTTTGTTTCTGTAAGCAACAAAAGAATATATGAGTAAATACGTGATTAGTGTTATAAAATGAAAGCTAAAACTAATAATACTAAAATATAAAACAATAGAAATATAGAGACAATTAGATAGGAATGTTTTTTTTTTGTTTCTTCCAAGTGGTACAAAGTCTCTTCATAATGCATACAATGCCACCATTTATAGGATATGATGTAAAATCAAAGAGTGTTTTAACATGACATTAATTTCTTGAGAATGTGGAAAAGATTATACAAGTGTGGAAGATTAATGAGGAGATAGTGGAGGTGTAGTATTAATACACATACTGAATAAAAATTAGACCTAGAAATTATTGACTTATACTTTTAAATAATATATTTTAAACAACTGTAGTATTTTATTTTATAATATTTTGCATCTGATAGAGAAATGAAAAGTTTTTCTAAGAGCTTCTACTAATATTATAATTAATTATTTTTACAACACTTCATTTTTCGTATTTTATTATATCAAAATAAGTGAATTGTAAGTATGATCAGATTTATGTAATTGAAGGAGATGTAATGGGATGATAAATTGTTAAATATATATTTAGTGAAGCTTTATTAGGAAGGCAAACATGCAAATATTAATCTGTAAATTGAATTCTATATTGAGTTTTAAAGTGCATATCAATGAAAAATAGTTAAAGTGATTTACCATTATCATAGTGATTCATGTTACTATTTTTTCCTTTTAAATATTTTACAGAGTGTAGCCATTACTTAGTATTTAATGAGACTACTTGAATAAATCAAATACACTCTGAATAATTCTCCTAATACGTTATTTAGCCATTATTGCATTTAAAGTAAATGATGCATCATCAACTTGAAAACGTACTAATCTACAAATGAAACTGTTGAGATATTGCTAGAAATTAAAATAAAATATCAATCATATATTCATATTTAACTTATTTTTCTTATGTACAAGAAATAGCTATAAGAATTAGAGTGCATTGATGGGTTCGAATGATATTTGACCATTCCTTGTCCACGTTTCACATATTAATTAATGAAAATATATGAATCAAGTGCATTCTCTATTTCATATACAAATATTTTACTACGTACTTCTTGCCCTTTTTTCTTTTGCATTATTACTTCAAGCTCTCTACATGATCAACACATTAATCAATACAATCTAGCTAGAATTAATTACATGGTAAAAAGTTGTGAAAATATAGAGAAACTGATAACTTACCATCTCCCTCATCATTCTTGCAAGCCGTGAATAGCTTCAAAACCCAACCACATAGGTAGAAATTAATCGTAAATCTGTGGAAGGAAGAAAATAAAATACTAGATTGTTAGAGTGTGTCGATAGGAAAAAGAAGAGAAAACACCTAAAGTCAAACAAAATTCTACAATGATTAGTGATATTGACAACTAAAAAGTACAACAAAAATATAATCTGATTAACGATTAGTCGCAACAAATAAATTCTTACAAATGAATAGTCTATAGAAAAGGGATACAAACTCGTCAAACAATGAGATAGCTTGCCTAAGAAAGGGAAGGGGTGAAAGAGTTGGAGAAACTTATAAAGAAAAAAAACTCTTGAGCTGTGGAACAAGGGATAACTGATAAGAAATTAAAGATTTTATTGATTAATTTTTTAAAACAAACTTTACTAATTTCCATGATGTCAGATTGAAAGAAGATGTGGAAACGAATTAAAGGTATAGGAATTTGAAAAGTATAACTTTAGAAGTTATAAAGACTTCACATAAATGACATATTAAGTTGTTTAAAAATTCAAGCAATATTATTAATTCCAAGAAATTTAATGATATATTTATATTAATGTTATATGACTAATTTAATCCTTAAAGGGTATAAAACTTTAATTTTTTATGGGCATTTTGGTAATCTAACTTTGCACAAAAAAGCTTCCCATTTTTAATATAATATGATATATGGTATTTCCAACTGAAAAAAAAAAGATTTTTTCTAACGTCTCTTTTCCCATTTTCTTTATACATGTAAGTTGGTGAGAATGAAAAGATTTTTGGACTAGTTGATGGCTGATGGGATGTCATCTTTCTGACGCTACTCTACTTGGAAGACTTTTTAAGCTTTCTTTTTTTCAAGAGGGGTGTATGTATTGTGTACATATATTTTCAAGAAAGATAAAAATAAAGACTCTGTATTTCCTTTACTTTTTTAAGAAAAAACTCTTCTTTCTTCTCTTCTTTGTACTTTTTCAACTTTGTCCTTTTTATGTCGTCATCGCCGGAAACTGATTTTCTCTTCTTTCTTCTCTTCTCTGTACTTTTTCAAGCTTTGTCCTCTTTACGTCGCCAGAAACTAATTTTTTCTTCCCCAAATCTTTTCTTGGCTTCGGTCAAAATGTCCGGATCGGACTGACCGAATCCGACACACACCTCGCACCCATGCCCGCACCAGTATTGCGTCGAGACGGGTTCGCTTGCAAATATGAAGAGTCCGCGCAACATAGCCTTTGATCATATTCACTTCCCTTATGATTCTAAAGTCGTCAACCAAGCCGTTCTTAATGCAATGGATTATAATATGACTTGTGGATGCTTTATATAAAATAACCACAATCAAATAATCTTACCTGGAGTAATCCTTTTAATTTGTCAAGAAGCTGGAGCGTCACTTTCACTTGATGTAAAGCATCACTAGCAGGATTCTTTAATGCAGCATCTGAAAATCCAATTAGGGACCCCTTGTAGTTCTCCAGATATCTAGTCACCTGAGAAAACAATTATCAAATTTTCCCAACATGGCATTGAATTTTAGAAATGGGGAAAGTGAAGTCTATATTTAAGATATCATGATATGTGCTTCACCAATATATGTCATATTTTATGAAAAATTTTATGGTGGTTGAGAGATAAGTATGAAATGGCGTACAAGAGTTGTGTGAGATTCCTTTCATAATTTGACAAATGGATTCTTGGGTCCCATTTTTAGAAAAAATGGGCCAAAGTTCTTTCTCTCTCTTACTTTTTAACTTTTTCCTATTATTCAACTTTTTGAATTCTTGTTTTTTTACCATTATTTCAAATTTTGCTATTTTTCTTATCTTCAAATAATTTAAAAGTATGAAATTTAGCCAAACTCACCATACGCCTAACATTTAGTATTATTTTCCTATACTATATTAATTATCATTTATCAATTAACAAAAAGTAAACTATAATTTTTTTTATTTTCATTATCCTAACCATTAATTCTTTTTGAAAGTATAAATAAAATTTGTAATAGTTGAGGTACACCATGTAATAGTTGTATGAGGGATTATTTTAATAGATAAAATTTTATGGGTCCCATTTCTTTATAACTTTTTTTTTTTCATTTCTCTTCCCACTCCTCCACTCCACCTTTTATTTACCCCTCCATGTAGAGTATGGAGTACTTTGTAATTTTTTTAAAATTTAAATATATTTCATTATACAATAAAAATAATAATATCCTAAAATTAATATTTCATTATCTCTTTTTCGCATTATTTCTCCAATTCTTCAATAAACAATTGTAATGTCCTAAATTTAGTAATTCATTTTTTTATTATTTTGATAATTCATAATATTCATTTGTTAAAAATCAAGTATAAATAAATATATTAATATTAATGTAAATTTAAAGTCAAATAATTACGTATTTAAAAAAATCTAAATTAAGATTTGTGCTCTTAATGTCATACAAAATCAATTGTATTATTTCAAGGACAAATATAAAGTTATTTAAAATTACTTGTAAATCAACAAAATCAAAATATAATTAATTGATTTTTTTTTTCATTTTACTCTCTCTATTAATTTATTATATTTTTCTCTTGAAATTCAAACTATAAAATATTTCTTTATTATATTAACATGATAGGAATTGCAACTAATAATATATTTTTGGTTGAATTGCAACATAGTGAGAAGGTTATATTTTTGAACAAACACTATAAGTTGCAATTCTTATCATGTTAAAATAATAATAAAATAATAATTTTAAAAATAATTAAATTTCACGTAGCTTGAATTTCAAGAATAAATATATTATTAGATAATTGAGAGAGTATGTATGTATGTAGGAGTTTATTTGTGTTACATGAAAATAGTTACAAAACTTATGTAAGTATTCATCAAGATTACTAATGGTCTTTATGTTATATTTTCTTGTTAGAGAATATTTGATACATTTAATGTTTACGAAAATAATAAAATATGAAATTATTGAGAAGAAAAAATAATAATTTTATACTCCTTTTATTTTTCGTACTAGTTATTTTACTTTTTAATACATTCTTTAAGAAATTATTAATAAAAATGATAAATTATTAATTTACCTTTATATTTATTTTATTTTTGCAATTTTACAAATTTTATTTATACTTTCAAAAAGAATTAATGGTTAGGGTAATGAAAATAAAAAAAATTATAGTTTACTTTTTGTTAATTGATAAATAATTTTAATAATTATTTTTAGTAATTTCGATAATTAATATAGTATAGGAAAATAATACTAAATGTTAGGCATATGGTGAGTTTGGCTAAATTTCATACTTTTAAATTATTTGAAGATAAGAAAAATAGCAAAATTTGAAATAATGGTAAAAATACAAGAAGTCAAAAAGTTGAATAATAGGAAAAAGTCAAAAAGTAAAAGAGAGAAAAAACTTTGGCCCATTTTTTATGAAAATGAGACCCAAGAATCTATTTGTCAAATTATGAAAGGAGTCTCACACAACTATTGCATGCCACCTCATACTTATCGCTCAATCACCGTAAAATTTTTCATATTTTATGAGAGAATGCTTCTATTTCTAATCATGACTTTTTCCTTTAGTCCACCAACTTTCATTCCGTTGGATCTTTATATATCAACATAGATCCTAATGATTCTCAAACACTGAGAGAGCCAAGCTTATTTAGAGGCGCCTTCTCTGCAACCTTTAGATCATTTAGTTTTTACAACTATTGTTCTTTAAGAACACCATCATAAAAATACGAGGTGATAATTAGCAACAATTGAGAACCTTGTGTTTTGAAAGATCCTATATATGATACAACAGTTCATAAGTGAAAATCAGTTGTTGTTTTTCAATAACTTACCTAGCTATAGTCGTATTCAAGTTTTGGGCTTGACTTCATTGCATCAATTTTCATCTGAAATAGGGTAGAAAATCAGAAGAAACTTCCAAGTATCTAAAAAAACCAAGCTTGCAGGGAGCTAATACTGCACACATATATTTCATATTAAAATAAAAGGGAAAAAAATATACAGAGACAAGATTGTAAGAACTTACAGCTTTCTCGTTTGCCTCTAATGCCACTTGAAGAAAGGAAGTGAAATATGCACATACTAAGATATCTACCAACCAAATGAAGCTCAGTGAAGTACTTGGATTTTTATCTAAATATTTATTATAGCTAAAACTGTGTGCAGATACTAGTTAAAGATCTAACTATAACATACACTGTATAGTAAAGCACGACATTTGGATGTTTTCATAAGTATAACATATATTTTATAAAATTCCACGTACTGCACATATGCTACTTCATGGTTCCATGTACCGAAGTATGTAATTTCTGCACCTTAATCTGTCCTCAATTTAATTGTATGCTACTTCTTAACTATAACTATAAAATATGTAAAGGGTGAACGCAATCATTGACAAACACCAAGTAAACATTTAGTAAATTGGCAAAGCTGAGAGTGCTAAAGCGCGGTATGTTTATGACACAATATCAGAGAATCTCATATGTAAGTGATTAAAGCAGTTCCTCTTTTAGCTAATTTCTGTTCGGAGTCTTACATAAACAACCTCCATCCATGTCATCCAGAACGAGTGTCCTTTGGGCATATTTGATGCATTTGTCAATATGCTTGGCTGGATTTTCAGAAACTATGAAGTAGATAGACATCAGATGAACAGATCAGCAGCAACCACTTAGAAAAAAAGTATATGTATAGATGTTTTGAATTTTTTGCTTGAGTTACTATTATTAACCTGATAAGAGACTGGAAAACTGTATTATACATTTGCTTTGATTTGATAAATGAAGATTTTAAATTGGAAATGGTAGAAATCATATTCAATTAAAAATCAGAATCCCAGACTACCAAAATTCCTTTGCACATTGTTGCTTTCTATGTCAAATTTCAACTTAATGTGTGCAAATTATCTCTCTGTGCCATGCATGTCTTTACTCCCCAAATATGTGAAGTATCCAAAAAATAAAACAGATGTAGAGCAATACACTAACTTCTCCTTTGTATCACTTCGAATTTTATAATCAGCTAAGTCTGAGTCTAAAACACAAAACAAATGATGAGAACTAGATGAAAACTAAAGTTCTTGACCTATTGCAATTTAAGCAAATAACCTTTTAATATTTTATATCTTTCGTAGAGTATATGTATATAAAATGCTTGAGATTCTCCTTGGAACAAAGTACATTAACGAGAAAAAACAGAAGAATTACATTCACCTCGTGCATTTATCAGTTCAAGGTGTGCAATTTGACGTAAAATTCTGGCACTTTCTCCACCCTAAATCAAATAAAAGAGGAAGAATCCATTAAATGAAGGGAGCGTTTGAAGTTTAGAGAAAAGAAAACTTAAGTACTGAAGAAGCAGCAAAATATAACCATTCTAAGGACAAACTTATAGCAGTTTTTAGGTCTTTTATAATCCTCTTTCTTGGCAATGCAGAGGCCGAGGCAATTCCAAGCTTCCAACATAAACGGATTCAATTGAGTCGGGTAGATAAAGTTAACAGTAAGAAAGAAACCTTCTTTCACATACTGCGTTCCCTAGATGATGCTCTGCTTCCTCCTTGTAAACATCAGGAATTGCATTATACAACCTTCCTTTTAGATACTCGAACATTGAACGTTCATGACTTAATTCCCTCTTCTCTACACGAATTCATACCACTTAAACTCACTTGAAAAAGTAAATTGAATGCATTTTTTTCTTCTTCTGGATAATCCATACCTTAAGGAACTGATTCGAGGACTTTCATGCACAAACCAATTTGACGCTTGATGTCAGAGATTCTCTGTTTTTTACTTGACGGGAAATGCTGGTCACAAAAACCGTAGAGCCATTCCGCCAGTTTAGTCACATTTGAAATCCAATCCTCGTAGATGGATTCTTTTAGATGAGTAGAAACTTCTTCAATGTTGGATTTTAGATCAGCGGAGACTTCTCCTTTCTCCCTAGAAACTGTTGTTCATCTTTTATTTCTAAGATACTTAGAACAAAACTTTGAAGAACTTGGTAAGACACAATAAAGTTTAAGAACATTTTCACAACTAGAAAATTAAAACTAGTAAAGAAACTAGAATCAGAAACAGATTAGAAAAAATATACGTAATATTTTTTCTTAAAAAAGAATTGTTGTCAATCTGTGTTTAAAGAATCTTACTGATTCCAACAAACTTTGCAGAAACACGAAATTATCAAAGTTTAATGAACTAGTGAAGAACAGAAGAACATAAATTAATTCACAAATCTAAATCTATAATACATACCAAAATCTAGAAAAACAAAAAGAAGATCAAGCCCACTGAATGCACAGTGTCCCCTTAAGGAAATTATTCCCTCTAGTATCCAAGATTTGATTTTGAATATGTCCTCCCAGGATAGAATGATCTCAATCACCAGTGTATTGATACCCAAAACGCTGGTGTCAGCGAGCCACTCAACGGCAGTACAGTACACTTAAAATACTAGATTTAGTAGTAGAAGAAGTCTAGAAATTGGTTCTATTAAAATGAGAGGAAATTCCTCAATTTATAGAAAACAGAGGGTAGTGTGAAAAGGTTCTTATTGTGCCTTACCGAAAAGGTCACAAACCTTTGAAAAGTCACAATCTTTCGTAAAGGTCACCACCTTTCGTAAAAGTCATAACTTTTCATAAAAATTGCAACTTTTAATAAAAGTCACAACTCTTCATAATAATCGCAATTTTTCATCAAAGTCACAACTCTTCATAAAAATCGCAACTCTTTATTTTCCATTAACACATTTTAAAACCCAACATAAACTTCTTCAATAGTGGATTTTAAATCAGTGGAGACTTCTTCTTTCTCCCTAGAAACCTCTTCAGTTGGAGTGCTCATCTTCAATGATGGATTGGATTCATTTAGAAGAGTAGAAACTTCTTCAATAGCAAATTTTAGATCTTTTTGATGAGTAGAAACTTCTTCAATGGCAGATTTTAGATCTTTTAGATGAGTAGAAACTTCTTCAATGGTGGATTTCACATCTTTTAGACGAGTAGAAACTTCTTCAATGGCGGATTTTAGATCAGTGGAGACTTCTCCTTTCTCCCTAGAAACTTCTTCAGTAGTGGATTTTATATTAGTGGAGACTTCTCCTTTCTCCCTAGAAATCTCTTCAGATGGAGTGCTCATCTTCAATGGTGGATTGGATTCTTTTAGATGGGTAGAAATTTCTTCAATGGCGGAGTTTAGATCTTTTTGATGAGTAGAAACTTCTTCAATGGCGGATTGTAGATCTTTTAGATGAGTAGAAACTTGTTCAGTGGTGGATTATCGTTTTGATGAGTAGAAACTTATTCAGTTGTGGATTTTAGATCTTCTAGACGAGTAGAAATTCTTCAAAGGAGGATTTTATATCAATGGAGACTTCTCCTTTCACCCTAGAAACCTCTACAATTGGAGTTCTCATCTTCAATGGTGGATTTTGGAAAGCTGATGAAGCTCAACTGCAAAGTTTGTTACTGTAAAGTAATGGCGGTACTGGTTTACAACTTTTGGGCGGGAAATTCTGTTTATAAGTATTCTGATGGATCACACTTTCTTCATCATACTATTTTACGAAATTACCCTGATACCCCCAATGCTTTTTGTATTCACTTTTTCACCCGTAATGTTTTAAGTTTAGAATCTAATATTTATTTATTTGAAGAAATTCTCCTGGCCCACTTTTGTTACTCTTATTAACACTAGTTTTCGAATATGTGCATATACTAATTAGTATCACTATTTCAAAATGATTATCATATCACACTATACTATAAATGGGAAAAAAAAAGTTAAAAGTTAGAATTATCAAATTATCCTTTAAAATTTGAATGACCATTATGCCATCCAATCAAACACTTATCCTTTAATTTTTTATACTAAAGATTATTGAAATTGTTGTTAGTTACTAGCAAAACATATTTCATTCTTAACAAAAAAAAAACATTTTTCATTATCTTTTTTTTTTTTTTTTTTTGCCATGAGTTTGTCATAGTTTTTATAGAATTTCTTGATAAAAGAAGCTCGACGATTAGCAAAAATATTTATGTTTTCTAGCTAAGCACATCTTTTGAGGGTTTAATTAGGCGTTCTGAAAATAGTGAAAAATATGACCATTTAAATATAATATCTCTCCAATAAAATATTACTTAATTGTGAGTAGAGCTGTCAAAAAGGGTCGGCCCAAGCCTCGCGGGTCAAGGAATTTGAAGGGCTAGGGCGGGCCGGACCTTCATTTGGTAGGGCTTGAAAATGCTCAACCCAACCCAACCCTAGAAGGGCCGAGGGCTGGGCGGGCTAACCCTTCTCTTTTTCATTTTTTTCTTTTCAAACTTATAATTCTATAACATAAAAAAAATGAGAAGATTTTCAAATCAAATATGACAAACAATGATGTTGTTTCAATAATACTAGGAAAAAATCTAGTGTAATAGGCAGATATGCGAGCGAGCTAAGCGAGTGACAAGCAAGATGGGAGAGAGGCGAGGGCGCGAGATTTGTCTGTATATCCTAGATACATGCGAATCTACTTGTATAGAGTGTATCTAGAACAAATTAACCTAATTTTGAATCCATATATTATGAGATACATGTATCTGGACATACCAAAATATAGTAAAATTCATAATATTACAACATAGCGTGTATTTAAGTAATTAGATTATATACTAGTAAGATTATTGTAAGTTATCCTTAATAAAATGTTTTGGCCCATGAGCCGATCCCAGCCCCGCCTCGATCAAACCTCAAGAGCCAAGAGCTTATATGGGTCGGGCTTATAAGCCCTAATTTTAAATGGACTTGAAAAATTCTATCCCAACCTACCCCAATAATGAGTTGGGTTGGGCCGATCCCATGGGCTAAGCCTGTTTTGACGACTCTAATTATGAGCTAGGAAATGTCAAAAGAAATTTTTTGATATGATACTTCTTTTCTAATTTTAAAAGTTATGATATTAATTTGTATTCTCATAGTTTTGTTGTGATGCCAGAATTGAGATGCTTTTGGTTGTTTATCCTTTGAATATATTTGACTCTTTCATTTTTTTTCCAATTATTTTATTGTTAATTTTTTGTATGTAATTCCCATTAAATGAATTTTTAGAACTTATTTGATGTCAGATTATTACTTGGCGGAATAAAATAACATCAGATTGTCATATTCTTGTGCCTAATAACATCAAATATTATTTATCATATATTGCATTATTTAACTGGATTTTAACTTTTCAAGTTAAGAAAATATCGGAATTTTTAATTAAATAAGTCAATATAATAGACATATTGTTCATCAATTTCTTTTGTACTTTTCTTTACATATAGTATTTGTTGTTGTTATATTCCGATTTAGTTATGATTTATACAGTTTGTGCTATTTGACTGGGACTCACACACTTTTTTTTTTTTAAAAATACTCAATATTTGATGTATTGTTAGCACTTTCTACAATAAAGATATATTTTTTTGGGCAAATTACAGAAATCACATACTTTTAAGGTAAAATTACAATTTATCCCTTAAAAGTTTATAATTACATAAATCCCTCAAACGGATACAATAATATAAGCGCTGATACATTAATCTGATGCGCAAGATTCATTAATCGTTAAGTAAGATACATTACATTTTATACATGATACACTAATCTGATGTGTGAGATACACTAATCTGATGCGCTGATACATTAATCTGATGCGCGAGATACATTAATCTGATGCGTGAAAATGAGGGATTTTGAAAATTTGTAAAACTTATAGGGGATAATGGTAATAAGTAAACTAAAAGGTGAGATTTCTGTAATTAATCCTATTTTTTTTTAATATAATAAGTTTCCTTAGATCTTTGTTTTTCTCTTAATAATTTTTGTTTTCTTTTTTTCGTTGTTGTTCATTGCTTGCATTTTCCATCTTCAGACTTTGTTTTGTATTATGTGATTTATTTGATTGATCATTTTTTGAAATTTTCGCATCTGCTCAATCTCTTCATTCCCTTTTCTATTATTTTTTTAAAAAAATGTACTAATTAGCATAGAATACACGTGCGTACTAATTAGCATATAATACACGTATGTACTAATTAGCATAGAATACATGTGCAACACACTTGTTCAAGAACTAGTATATATAAACATATAGGAAAATGACAGAACAATGATTTGTTAGAATTCTTTATAGAATTCACCTAATATCACAAGTAAATCATTAGAACAGAGATTTGAATCGATAAGAATGGAAAGGGAACTACTCTCTATGTCCCAATTTATGTGACACATTTCGTTTTCTGAGAGTCAAACAATTTATGTTTGATCGAGAATTTGCTCATGAAATCTTCAATTTTTTAAAAATAAAATTTATATATTTGTAAACTATATAAAAAGTATATAAGTCACAATAATTGACAATTCAAAAAATTTAAAAGATATATGAAAATTTACGGTCAAAGATAGATTTAAAACTCAAAATCTAAATGTGTCAGATAAATTGGAATAGATGGAGTAACTTTTATTCCATTGCATTAACTTGTGATTGAAAAACTCTAAACCTTGAAGAATGTTTTGTAGAATGTTCTTTTTCTGAGATGGAGAGAAAGAGAAAAACATTGTATCTTCTTATTTAGGGACCAAAGTGTCTTTTCAAGAAAGATTCCTTTTCAGTAAGTCTTTATCATACATCAGAAAAAAAGGACAATGATTTTATTAAATTAAACCTCATATCAATAAATATTTAATTATTTTTAGGCTCAAACATTTTGATATATTATTAGATCATAAATTGAGCTTCTTTATAAATGACAACATATTTATATACTAACATATTAATATGTGAGTCCATAAAATTGAAAGTACTAACACGAGGATCCATAATCGGGATTTCATTTTAATTAGGTCCCCTGCATCCACATAACATTTACCACTTTTTAGTGTTTTTTTAAAGGAAAAATTATAGAAATCTTTTAGTTTACTTATTACTATTATTCCCTATAAGTTTTACAAATCTCCAAAATCCTTCATTTTCGCGCATCAGATTAGTGTTCTCGTGCATCAGATTAATGTATCAACGGTTATATTATTGTATCTCGTGCATCAAACTAGTGTATCATGTATAAAATGTACATCAGATTAGTGTATCATGTATAAAATGTACCTCAGATTAGTGTATCATGTATAAAATGTAATGTATCTTACTTAACGATTAATGTATCTCGTGCATCAGATTAATGTATCAGCGCTTATATTATTGTATCCGTTTGAGGGATTTCTGTAATTATAAACTTTTAAGGGATAGATTGTAATTTTACCTTAAAAGTATGTGATTTCTATAATTTGCCCTTTTTAAAAATTGTATGTGTGCTCATTTGTCCATGTATAATCTCTGTCACTAACCTTTTGCTATTGCTATTTCAATAATAGGTTATTGATTTAATGGTTCAATAACAATTTAAATTACTTTTTATCGAATTATTACTTCTATAGTGATTTAGGATTTTTTTTACTAATGGGGTATCCGATAAGCCAATAATAGTTAAGGACAAATCTTGTAGGTTCATAATTCATTATGTTTAACTATTGAGATTGTGTAAATAATGCAGAATCAGTTGCTTCCTTTTGTGTAAAACAATCCATAAGCCAATGTGTTAGAAAAATTAGAGCATGTTTGACATTGCTGCTAAACTGCTTATGTTTAGAAGATTCTTTTTAAATAGCGTTTTAGAAAAGTTTTTTAGAAAAATACTATTTGGTATTTGGCTAATTCATTTGAAAAATATATTTTTTATAAACAAGATTTGTTTGACTAATATTTTTCAAAAAGTGTTTTTGAGAGCCAAAATGCTAAAAAAGACGAGTATCAATGTACTTTTAATATTAAATTTTTTTTAGAGAGAAATTATTTTAAATATCTATTATTAAAATTTTAATTTAATTAATATTTTTAATAAATTAAAATGTGCATATTCAATTTTTCAATCAATATTATAGATAAATAAATAAAATTAATTAAATATTGATATAATATTAGTATGATGATTTAAATATAATTAAAACTATCAAGCATAACAAATTTAAAAATCATTCCTCAAATTAAATCATTACATACGAAAAATTTATCACAAAAATAAATAAATATAAGCCATCTTTTGACATATATATATATATATATATATATATGACACAAATATTTTGGTCTTGAAAAAATAATTTTCTACTTCTGCTTCTGCCTTTTTTAAGAAATTTTTTAGCTCTTCCCAATCACAGATGACCAATTGATATTTTTTTTCAAAAAGTACTTTTTCTCAAAATAAGTTGTTTTTAGCCTCCAAAAAAGAAGAAAAATGTTTTTGGCCTCCCAACAATAATGTCAAGCAAATTCTTAGTTGGAGAATTTTTAGTATAGCTCAATTAGTTGACTATCTAAATTTTTATCTTGTTGGTAAGAATTTGATTTCCCATCCTGTAATTCCCTTCCCTGACATCTAATTTTACTTTTTTAAAACTAAAAAAGTGCTAGAAAAATTAATCAGCATACACAAGTTATTTAGTGAAATGATTTTAGAGCACTCTACATGAAAACTATGTAGTCTAGAAGAATTAAAAACAATATAGAAAATAACAAGAATGAGAATAGAAGACCTCAATCTCAAAATACAAGTGTAGACATTGAAAAATTATAGGACTCGGCAAGATGTGTTCATTCTAGTTGGGATTCTATCAGATGTATTCAATTTCAGTTAGGATTCTTGGAGGCTACTCAACTCTAAACTATAATTCATGCCTATATTAAGGGCACTAAATTCCCTTGAAAAGACATTTCGAATATTCCGCAAATTCATGGAATATTCCTAGAGATCAAAATCAATCATCCTCGCTGAAGAAATACTCCACTAACAACGCTCGAATCATGGATCATGGATAAATCATACAAGTCATCTATGTCAAATGTCAATTGAAAAAAATAAATACACGGGCGGTAGAATTTATCTCATTACAAGTTCACACATCTGCATGTAATAGACAAGAGTATTTTGTCCTCAGTTATGGGTATGATATTGGTTCACGAATGACAGAATTAGGAGGCAGGGCATTTCCATTTACAAGGACTTGTTCCAGAAGATTAACTCGCACAGACTTGAATTGATAGTGCTGCAGTAAAAATAACAATATATTAATTAGTGAGGAGTGACAAAATTTGGCTGTCAGATTATTATAAATCACACGAGCAAGGCAAATGATTGACATGACTTCAGCAATAGCAAGAAATGACTTCCAATCAGTTACAACCAAGAAAAGTGACCAGATTAACTCCCTATTGGTAGTAACTTGTCAATTTTACCATACCATTGACACCAAATTACCACTGCTAGAGGCTCAAGTCCACCCTGCCCTGACGTGTTATAAGGTGGAGTCGATACCTAAAATAAAGGGATATAAACTAATATGTGGTGCTTACCTTTCCTTCCCATTCAAAATCAATAAATTTGCAAATGGGCTCCAATACTGTGACCTGATCACCTTGTTTAATCTGTCAACAAGAGTAGCTTGTTAGGTAATGATGTGAAAATCTAATGGGGAGTTGGATCCGAAATGCTTACAGCAACTAAATATCAGTAAATTACTCTCATGTAAAACAGTATTGTCATGACTCATAGTTCCTGTGTCATTTTTCACTTCTTTTCCTTTTTGTTTCTTTTTGTCGTTGCAGTATCAACATTTCATAGAACATGTGTTTCCTAAAAGAAGCTTTGTTTATATTATTTTCATCTTCTTATTCCATTTTAGTAGGAATATGGTAGGCTATATGTCATCAGGAAAATCTGAAGTAGGATAAATATTCAAATATATGACATTTGATATAGGAAACAAACTATTCCAATTTACAGAAATCTTTTGAAATGCTAACTCACTTTCCTATTCTCTCTTTTTATCTTTAGTATTTGGCTACTTATTAAAGAAGTAAGGTGCCTCCCTTTCATCTAATTTTTCATCCAGGAAGTGACAAAAGGGAGGAAAGATCCTTCGCTTATTTGTAAGGCACTTCGTGCTGCAGCAGCTTAGCAGCAAACTAAGGTGTCAATACCTGAAATTTATTTGTTGATTTTCTTATCTCGGTTTCTCTAAGATACTCTACTTCACTAGACCACTTTTTTCTAGGAATTAAGATCTTAATGGATAAGTGTACCAAGAAACATTAAAACAGCATAAAGTAGTGCTTACTGCTTCCTTCAGTATGCCGAACGCTATAAGTACAAAACTACTCTCATCAGAGTCACAGAGCATATAGTATCTGTAGAATAAGAGTACACACTGAGAAATAAGTATTTAAGCATAAAGTAGGGCTGCATAGACAAGTAACTTTCACTTGTAAAGGAAATGCTGAAAATGATCAACTCGTGTGTTAGGGCCTTCAGTTAAGAAAATGAAGCAACTTACACTGGAGCTTTATACTCATATTTAACTAAGCACCATACTGCCGCTATAACTGCAATCCGTTTCTTAGGGCCTTCAGCTAAGAGATTCATGGTTGCTCTGTTGTACAGAGGATTCACTGCCAGAAAGCACTCTATTACCTCAACTAATAGATAAATAGGTAAATCATATACCTCATTGTTTACAGTTCAATATCTAAGAAGAATGTAAAGCCTTACGATCAATATTAGCAAGTGATTCGATCAGGGCAGGCAAGTTTGTTTCCGTACTCTTTCCCTTACTCTTCCCTTTATTCTTGTCATTACGCTTACACTGAAAAGCAGGATCACATAATTTAAATGCATCTTTCACAAGCTCATTCATAATGTCTTAACAGCTTTAAAAGAAGAAAGCATTTAACAACTGAGAATCTTAAGACATTATATTTTAAATACTACATCATAACTTTCCTGTTTCTAGAAAAAAATCAAGAAATGAAAAAAGAAGAAACAACTAAAATGTTACCCAAGGCACCGTTCAGTCAATACAGGAAGGGCTTAGTTAACTCATTGAACAAATAAATTGGACTATTTAAGGACACAAGAATCAGTCAGTACCTCATCTCCTTTTCTTTTAGATACTTCTAATGCTTAATGAGTACCTTTTGCAACTAATTGTAGTGGTAAGGTCTGCGTACACTCTACCCTCCCTAGACGCCACTTAGTGGGATTTCACTGAGCGTGTTACTATTGTTGTAGTAAGTGAAAAGGATTCAGAAAAAAATTCGCCAAGTAGGAGAAACTTAACCAAGGTTTATAGGGTAGCCATAGTAGAGTTACCAAGTTAATACAAATAGTGTTACTAACTTAGTAACCAACTAGAATATTTCTATCCGAACAACTCTTAATTCCACATAATCTTTTCTGCCTATCATAGTTTCTTAGCCTCTACTTGTTTGGCTATATTCCAAGATTCACCCATCAGCTGTGCCTCAAACCTACACATTAAGACAATTTTGAGAAATCATAGAAAAGAATGACTAAGTTTTGGTGTTTTTCCTGCCATACCATAAAACCCAATTTCATGTTTATATATGTCCCCCACCTAGCTATCATTAGTACTTGTTACCTAAAGGTTGTCAGAGCTGAACTTTGTAGATATTGACTGGTTATCTCGGAAGCTATCTTAAAGGACTGCCTCATCATACATTATGTTATAGCAGGAAATGGAAAGCTTTCCTTGGTAACTCTGACAATGAAATCAGTGTTTAAACAGGTCAGAGTTCCGTACTAGTGACAGGTATGTGTGAACACATCAAACCACTCCACTGTGACATGTTGGGAGTTGGACAGGTCGGATGAGCAATTGAAGGGAGTGTGACTCCTTGAATACCTCTTGTAAGTAGTTATCACTGACCTGCATTTGCATAAATGCTGGAAACAATGAACTTTTGATCATACTCATTTCCCTTGATTCTAATGTCATCAACTAAGCCGTTCTTAATGCAATGGATTATAATATCACTTATGGATGCTTTATATAAAATAACCACAATGACGTAATCTTACCTGAAGTAATCCTTCTAATTTGTCAATAAGCTGGAGCGTCAGTTTCATTTGATGTAAAGCATCACTAGCAGGATTCATTGATGCAGCATCTGAAAATCCAATTAGCGACATCTTGTAGTTCTCCAGATATCTATTCACCTGAGAAAACAAATATCAAATTTTCCTGACATGGCATTGAATTTTAGAAAGGGGGAAAGTGAAGTCTATATTTAAGATATCATGATATATGCAAACATAGAATTTGAAGATGAATAAGAGTGAGGTTTTTTAGAGACTATTGGTTCTTTCTTCACTAAGCATAAAACTTTCAAGCTATCTGAAGCCAATTCTTTTAAATCAGACTGTTTTTCTAATTCGAAGTTGTACTTCTCTATACACTCTTGTTCTTCTAGATAGATTATTTCGTACTAAACACAATTCAACAAGTCACTGATATCTGCAGATCTTGTAATAGTCATTTACTGATCTTTTCGTACCAAACTCAATTCTCTATATAAACACTTGTAATAGTCAGACAGGATGCTTAACTACCAGAAAGAGGTAACTAATTCAATGAGTTATTATCAGATCTGTTTTCACGTACGACTTTCTTTTTCTCTGTAAAGTAGACAGTGCTTCCTTGTCATATTATAACCTGTATCCTCATGTGTGTTTCAACTTTCAAGTACAACCTGTGTACATGTCCTATTTTATGAGAGAATGCTTCTATTTTATGGTTTTATTCAAACTCTGAGAGAGCCAAGCTTATTTAGAGGCATTCTCTGCAACCTTTAAGATGATGAAAGAAGGTCTATCTGTGATCCACACAAGAAGTTGCAAACTCTTATCCTTTCCCTGCTGCACTGTGCAGTGTACAACTTGATACATGGTCTCTTGTTTTTGTTTCTTTTTCTTTATTTTTAGTTTTTCTAACTGTTGTTCTTTAAGAACACCATCATAAAAGTACGAGGTGATAATTAGCAACAATTGACAACCTTGTGTTTTGAAAGATCCTATATATGATACAACAGTTCATAAGTGAAAATCAGTTTGTTTTTTTTAACAACTTACCATGCTACAGTCGTATTCAAGATGTGGGTTTGCCTTCGCTGCAACAATTTTTTCTGAAATAGGGTAGGAAATCAGAAGAAACTTCCAAGTATCTAAAATAACCAGGCTCGCAGGGAGTTAATACTGTACACATATATTTCATGTTAAAATAAGGGGAAATAAATATACAGAGACAAGATTGTAAGAACTACTTACAGCTTTTTTGTATGCCTCTAATGCCAGTTGAAGATTATTGTGATCCCGTCCTCCAGTCAGAAGAAAGGAAGTGAAATGTGCACATCCTAAGATATCTACCAACCAAATGAAGTTCAGTGAAGGAGTTGAAAATTGGATTTATCAAAATGTTTATTATATCTAAAACTGTGTGCTGATACTAGTTAAAGATCTAAGTATAACATACACTTTATAGTAAAGCAGGACACTTGGATGTTTTCATAAGTATAACATACACCCTTCAAAGACAGAGCTTCCAGTCCATAAAAACAGATGTAGAGCAAAAAAATAATGGGAAAAATACACTGACCATGAGAACTGGATTGAAATAAACAAAAGAATTACATTCACCTCGTGCAAACTTCAGTTCAAGATCTGCAAGTTTATGTAAAATTATGCTACTTTCTTCACCCTAAATCAAATAAAAGATGAAGAACCCGTTAAATGAAGTGAGCGTTTGAAGTTTAGAGAACGGAAAACTTAAGTACTGAAGAAGCAGCGAAATATAACCATTTCAAGGACAGTCTGATAGCATCTTTTAGCTCTATGGATATGCCCTTTCTTGACAAAGCAACTGCCGAGGCAATGCCAAGCATCCCGCAGATGCGGATTTAATCGAGTCTGGTAGATAAAATGAAGGCACAGTGAGAAGGAAACCAAACGCAAATTCAACACACTAACTATGAAATCATTCTTTCACTTACAGCATTCACGAGATGACGCTCTGCTTCCTCCTTATAAACATCAGGAATTGCATTATAAAACCTTCCTTTTAGATACTAGAACATTGCATGTTCATGATTTAATTCCCTCTTCTCTGCACAAATTCGTACCACTTAAACTCACTTGATAAATGAAATCGAATGCGTTTTTTTATTCTTTTGGATAATCCATACCTTGAGGAACTGATTCGAGGACTTTGATGCACAGACCAACTTGATGCTCGATGTCAGAGATTCTCTGTTGTTTACTTGACGGGAAATGCTGGTTTCCAAAACTGTAGACCCATTCCGTCAGTTTAGATAACTCTGAAATCCAATCCTCGTAGCTGAATTCTTTTAGATGAGCAGAAACTTCTTCAATTGGAGTGCTCATCTTCAATTGTGGATTTTGGAAGGCTGATGAAGCTCAACTGCAAACTGCAAATTCTGTAAGATATGGCGGTTATTGTTTACAGCTTTTGGGTGGGAAATTCTGTTTTTAAGTGTATTCTGATGGATCACACTTTCTTCGTTTTACTATTTAAAGAAATTACCCTGACACCCCTAATACTTTTTGTACTCTCTTTTTTCACCCGTAACGTTTTAAACTTAAAATCTCATATTAATTACTTTTATATATATTCTACCAATCATTATAATCTCCCATAGCTAGTCACGAATGTTATTGGTATTTATATCCTTAGGTCAGACCACATACTAAGATTATTTAAATTTGAAACAAAATCGATAATTTAAATTGAAGAAAATGTTATTGATTTATAGACTATTGGTTTAATGGTTCGATAACGATAAAAAAAAATTCTTCGAATTATGACTTCTATAATGATATAGGGTTTTTTATTAATGGGGTAATCGACAAACCAATCATAGTTGAGGAAAAATCTTGTAGGTTCATTATATTTTACTATTGAGATTGTGTAAATAATGCAAAATCAGTTGGTTCCTTTCGTAAGAAACAATCCCTAAGCCAGTACGTTAGAAAAAATAATTGGAGAATAACTAATAGCTTAGTTAGTTGGCTATCTAAATTTTTACCATGTTAGTACAGGACTCGACTCCCCTCCAGTAACTCTTTCCTCCTGTTCCTCCGGTACCCCTCTTGATTGGTGACATGTGTCATCTAACAAAATATATGACTAAGATTCAATAAAGAAACCTAACCTAAACCACATGCATGAGCTAGTGTAGCTCTTTTAATTTATGTTAATACTCTCTCCGTTCAACAATAGTTGTCTACTATTGACTTGACTCATGACATCTTAGGAAACAATAATTAATAGGGGTAATATAGTAATATTACCCTTTGAATATATTAAATTTAATGCTTTGGAAATGTATTAGATATTGAACAATATTTAATTAATAACAAGGGTAAAACAAACACAAAAGGATAAATTATCTCTTGG
>JAJOOH010016188.1:0-26693 GCA_029582605.1 Solanum gracilifrons
AACAGGAAAACGGGCCCAAAACCCAAACGAACGACCAGGCGACCGAACAGTCAGTGCCAGCAAGTCATAAATGACTTGGGGTCGCTACAGGAATGCTCTAAACGATGAAATGAATTCCTTAATGACCTGGAGGGTCATTACAAAACCACAAATTAAGAGGATTATAGTTAGTGGGTTAAGTAAGGTCTAGGGTTCATCAAGGTTCTTCCAAAGAAAGGTAAGGCTCAAGGGGTGTTCAAAAGAGTTTCACACGCTCACGAGTAGGCCACAAAAGAGGTATATGTCAAATTTGGCTCACACTCTTTAAAGTTGCCTAAGAACATATCAAGAGGACACCTTTCTAAATCAATCAGACTAACAGGGCAAATTATAGGTTTATTCATGCATGGTTCAAAGCAAGCTAATCACACAAGGCATCGACACTTAAGTCAAACAAGACTATACACTTTCGCTAGTGTGCAACTGTCATTACAAGAGAATTATTCGATAAATGGCTAATCACAATGAGATGCAAAGAGTTCACATATTAGCTATGCAACTTCATTTGGCCTCACTGTAGTCGTACATTCATGTTCGTCCAATTGAGAGCACTATACAAGTCATCGGTATTGATCGAAATCGAGACTCAAATTTTTGCAAAAGAACAACCACATTCAACTCACGAAGGGTGGCAAAAATGTGCGAAAAACTCAAATTTTTTCGAAAGGGTCAAAGTCATTTTGCAATTAAAAATAAGCGGAAACAAAGCCATAGGCTCAAACAATTGCAAAGAAGTTTTAAAAACACAATAAAAAACATAACAACCCAAATGTAATCACAAAATGCGAACATCAAATAGCACACAAAAGGTGGGCCACACCCCACCACAAATAAAAGCAATTTGCCTCAAATGCAAATAAAATTAACCAAGATCTTAGAGCTAACAAAGGACAGAGAGGGAGGTAAAGAGGGGATCATGGCTATGCGGTTGCTCCATCTGTCATGGCATCAGTATCCGGAGTGACCACCAGATGGGCCAGCTCCACTGGATCTAGCAGCAAAGGATTTTGCCAAAGAAACTTGCATAGCAGCATCTATCATATTTCTTCTGTCTCATTCAAATTTTCATCTGCAGCTCCCTCAGTCTCTTTATCAGTCTTTGCTTCTAATTCATGGTCGACTATCTGTTTCGCTCTACCCCCATGCCCATTGATCTTCTGAGGCAAATCAGGCATGTCTGGCATCTAAACTGTTCTAAAGACTATGGACACTTCAGCGGCCTTTAGTTTGTCTACATCTTTTCGTAGTTCAGCAATAGTAGCTTTTAAAGCCGTCACCTCCTCCGTGGATCCATGGTTGTGCTCACACACAGTTATTTTGGCTACTAGGGCATCAATGGTAGTGCTCAGAGGTGTTATAGCATCAGTTAAGGCAATCTGAATCATGCCTGGAACAGATGCCTCTAGGTTAGCAGCTCGATGATCAGCAGAAAGAGCCAACTGTCCCATCTGGAGTAGAGATGCCCGGGTAAGTAGAAACCGGGAAATAACAGCAACAATAGTGGGTCTTGGCGATTTTGCAGCAGCAGAAGGACCTAGAGTATCAGTGGGAGTAACAGTGGCAATGGATATACCTGAAGGCCCAGGGGACGGAGCAGGTAGAGATGCCTTTACAGGTGATGATTCTGTGTTAACTAACTCCACCAATACTGCCTTCTTCCTTTCAGCTTGATCCGTAAGGTACTC
Source organism: Solanum gracilifrons (assembly GCA_029582605.1). Lineage (NCBI taxonomy): Eukaryota > Viridiplantae > Streptophyta > Magnoliopsida > Solanales > Solanaceae > Solanum > Solanum gracilifrons. The sequence goes on from JAJOOH010016188.1 coordinate 1,725, forward strand.
ACCTTCGATCTTCCAGATATTAGTAGAGGTTGTGGGCATCACTTCCATATCCCTCTTGGTATCTCGAGGCACTTGGGCTCGTTTCCGCAATTCTATGATCAAGACTGGGAATAGAAGTGAGGTTCGACTCTACCTTTCACACATGAGCATCTCTGAAGCAATGATTATTCCCAAATTTATCTAAGTCTCCTCTATGATGCAACCCAGGCAAGCTGCCTTGGCTAGGCGAAGGATTGACTCATTCTTGGATGGCATAATTGCGCTGCTGATAAAACTGAACTAGAATCTTGCTGCTATGTTTAGTTCTTTCTTTTCAATCGAAACTCTTTCCGCCAGCCATTTGGGAGTCTCATCTACAATTAATGGGGCTAACCACTTTTTCATCTCATCCAGCTGCTTTGTTCTAATCAAGTACTGGCAGTGATCTTCAATGTTTGTGGATATGCCCAAGACTACGTTGATTTCTTCACTATCACATTTCACCCTTCTATCTCTGACAACCACATAGTCAACTTCTTTGAAGGCCACTGCTAGTTGCTTTTGATGGGGTATTAGTGCACTATATGCACTGTAGAACTCTCTTACCCAGTTTGGAATATAAGAGCCATGGGGTTTGGTGAAGATTTGGAACTTGTGGTATCTCAGACACTCCATTATCTCTGGATGCCTGTTTATAACCCCTTCTATGGACAAACACTTTTCCTCCAAAAATTTTCTCGGCCCCTCAGCCTTTACTTGATTCATAGATTTAGGCAGAGGACCTTGCACTGGAGGTGCTAATACCATTGCCTTCTTTGGAATTGGAGGTGTAGTGGTAGGCTGGTAAGTCCTAGCCCTGGATGAATTTCTCAGCTTCTTAATTCGCTGCTCGACTTTCTGTGGTATTAGCATATCTTTCTCATTAGAACCCACATCTTTGCTTTCAGATTGGTTGGGGTCATTTCTATAAAAGCCATTATTGTCAGTGCTTGCATCTGACAATTTAAGGGTCTTGTGTTTGCCCTTCCCCTTTTCACCATTTGTGAAAAGTTTAGCAACTTTGCTTTTGAACACGTCAGCATCCTCTTTGATTGTAATCCCTTTTGTTTTACTTTGAGGTGGCTTGATTCTTTCTGTGACTTTAGATCTAGCCATTTCTGCAAAGAATCTGGAAGAAGTTAAAACAAATAAATCAAGTTCAGAGGGATGCAATTACAGACAGACTTGCTGAATAGATCGGCGAGTCGCCAAGTTGCTTTGGCGATCAGGACTTTATCCACCGAAGGATGCAGTGTAGATGGCTTTTGGCTGAGATTTACAGAACACTGACTACAAGTAGCATAAAATTAAAAAGCGAGATGGAGTCCCTTGGGCCGACTGCCAAGTGATTTGGCGATCTGGCCTCAGCACGCTGAATAACCTAAATTTATCAGAGAGGCACAACACATGACATAGGATAAAATTACCTGGAATGGGAACATAAATATCATAATTAAATGCAGAGTTTGGAGAACCAACCTTTTGAGTAGATTAGGTCAAGACTGTGATGCTGGGTAGCAGGTTATTATAGATCCAAGCACTACTAAAGCAGCTAAAATACTTACGATGTGCAAAAATTCTGAAAATACTAAGTAGGTGTGATTTTGCAAAAATCGAGAGTGAGAGAATATGAGAAAGGTTGAAAGTCCAGACCCATGGTTTTATAAAATCCGTCCAGATCTAATCCATTCGGCGACATTAGTTGGGTTTGCTTCGCTACTCGGCGATCCGCTGAGTGTTCATCTATCTCACCAAGTTTTACAGGACCTTCAGTCAAAGTGAGGATCCAAACGGCAGTCTTGGTAGTAGTCACCGATCTAGTCGGCAATTCGCCGACTGCACTTGTGTAATTCATCATGTACTTTCTCACAAACTTTTCATGCCCAATCCTACAAAATCAAAACACCTTTATTTCAAAAATAACAGAATTACAGTGATTAAGGGCTTTGGGTTGCCTCCCAAATAACGCCTTAGTTAACGTTGTGGCGCATTTAAATTTCACTTTTGGGGTTAGCCAAGACATCGTTTGGCGACCCCTTGCCTTGTGATTGATGGAGATGAGGCATTACATGACCCAGGAGAGTTTCAATCAGCTGGATGGATCTAGAGTGAGAACCGCTCATCTAGTTTAGCACTTCTACATTTTGTCCAATCTTCTCCAGCACTCTATCTTGCTCATTTAGCTTTTGAAGAATGGTTACTAACATATCTTCGATATGTTTATTCTCAATGTCCATAGATCCTCCCTACTCAATAGGTGGTCTGCATTTGCTCCTCTTTGGAAATCACCTCCAGTTCCTCGACCTTTTGGGTCAAGTTATCCATCTAACCCGACAAAATGATCAATTTCTGGTACTTCTCAGTATCCTTGTTGGTTTTTACCACAAGATCAAGAAATTTGGTTGCGGTCTCATAGGGATATTTCTCACGACCACCTGGCATAAGTTGGTCGACTAACCCTCTGTTTCCGAGATTCAGACTCCTATAGAAGTATTCCAGTAGAACTAAATCGGGGATTTGATGAGTTGGACATTGTATCAATAGTGTTTTAAACCTCATCCACGACTCATGAAAAGGTTCTCCTTCTAGACGCTTGAAGTTCAAGATGTGATCCCTGAATCTCATCACTTCTGCTGGGAGGTGCTCCATTGGTCCACCATCTCTATCATGCATACTCATTATCCTGGTTTAACACACAAACAAGCAAAACAAAAACTACAATTCAGATTAGTCACACTAAAACTAGAAAGAATCAAAAAATTTATTCAACTATGAATTCCCAAATAACATCACTCCCCGGCAGCGGTGCCATTTTGATGCTTATTGTGACCAACGAACCTAACCTACGGTACGAGTGTCTACGATCGTCGATAATATAGTAACCCAACTAAAGGTTGGGGTCGTGCCCAAGGGAGTGATTTTGAGAATTAATTGAAAAATAAAATTTAGTTCTAATTAGTCGTAGCTAAAGACATTAACGAAGAAAAACGTTGTGAATTAAAGGGGGTGACACAAAAGTATCAAATATCAATTGGGGTTTTTGTCACAAGTAGCAAAAACAGCAAAAGTAAACAAGAAAATGAAGTATGGGAGAAAGTTCTTGGGGTGTGACCGCATTACAAGTTGAGATAAATCGTTGGGTACATGCTTTCGATAGGAGATTTACAAGAGAATAGTGACTAAGCTAAGTTTTAGATGGAAATAAGTTCCCTCTCGAGTGGGTTCCTCTCGGACACCCACTTGCCGCATGAAGACCAGCCTACGCCTTACCCCACTTACTCTCTCGAGCTGAGTATTAGGATATGGGATAGGGTTCACCCTCTCGGGCTGAACCTCATGTCGACCCACTCCTCAAGCCATCAATCTAGTGGTCTTGGTTTCGCGACCTCTCTCTTGGGAAAGTCGAAAACACATGGGTGGTTTTGTATTTGCAACTACAAACCCATTGAATTAAACCACAATCACTAGGTGAAATCACCATTAAAATACATCTAACCTATCAGCAAGCAAGACCCAACAACAATATCAACACATATTTGCTAAATCACACCCCAAAAATGGAGGGTTTTAGCCACACATCAAGAAATAACAAAATACACCTAAAATGATACTAAAATAAAATGGGTATAAGAAATTAAACCTTGATTTAAGCAAAGGAAGAAGAATGGAGAAGACCCACTTCTAACTTGGGAAAGATGAAATCCTTCTCTCTTCAAGTCTCCCATAAAACCCTCTCCAAACTTGAGAGTAAATATCCCCAAAAAGTACTATTCTATTCTGGAAATTGAAATAAATGTTTGACCCTTCTAAAATTAATAATAAGTTTAGTATTTATGGACTTCAGAAAATAGTGATGGCGGATCTTTCAGCGAGGTTAGTCGATGTCGCCGAATGACTCGGTGACTCGCCCTTCTTCCGTTTCATAGATGTTTCGTGTTTGCCTTGAGCATCTTCACGTTCTGGACCATTGGGCGGTATAGTACTGCTTCATGGAAATATTCGGTGAAGTGACGACTGCTCCTTTCATAGCCTTTTGGTCCTTCTTCTTCAGGGCTTCGCGCACTAGAACAAAGGGCGGAGTGAATCCCTTCGGCGAATCGCCAAGTGTGCTTGGCGATGCTCAGGCTTCAGCTTCTTCATTATTTTCAGCCTTTTTGTTCCTTTTTGCGCCTAAGTGTCCATGCTTTCAATAAAACTTCAAATACCTGAAACTTAAGAGTTTTTATCAGATATTGAGACATAATAAGCATTCGAGGACACTATTCTTATCAAAATAAAGCCCTAAATGAGTCCAGTTTGTGGAATCATCAGTTAGTCATAGTTGAATCTACTTATTTTTAGTTTTGCTTTTCATGCTGTTGTTTTGAACATAGAAGTGAAGCATATCTGGTAGCAATAGTAACCCAATGGATCACCCTCCCTTGAGATTAATGAGTCTCATATGACATCCTAACCTTCAAGCAATTGGAGGGTGAGGTCGTTTATGAGTTGTGGCAAAGATTTAAGGACTTATTACAACACTATCCAACTCATGGAATTCTAGATAAGATGCTTCTGGAATGCTTCTACAGGGGTCTTGACCCCAACAATAGAATAGTGGTTGACCAACTCTCTTCGGGTTGTTTGCTTGGGAAACCCTATGATTGTGTGGCCAAGACCAACAAGGAGACAGAAAAGGACCAACACTTGGCCGCATTGTTGGGTCAACTGGATATCTTGGCCAAAAAGGCAAGGAACTGGAAGCAGTGTCTAAGAGGAAGGACAGGTAAATCCCACCTCACGAGCATCGAAAGACAAAGAAGAAATAGGGTTGGCAAATTGAAGAGGTTCTCTCACTCATCCTACACAAAGTCAAAGAACATGACAGGGTGTTGGAAGACATAAGACAGAATGTCTTGATGCTAAATCAGATGGCAACCTCTCATTCCAAGTTCATTCAGCTACTAAAGTCCCAAATGGTCCAAGTGTTGTCTTGTCTCTACTCAAAGCCAGAAGATGAGTTACCTTACGAAAATGAGGCAAACCCCACTAATGGAACTTAAGTGTGGACTTGTGTCATGTCACGACGTTAACTAAGGCACTTCTTGGGAGGCAACCCAAGGGTTAATCATTTTATTTTTGTTTTAGAAATAATCGTGTGTTGAGTTTGCAGGTCAAAGTGTGGATTGTGTTTGAAAAGTGTAGGTTGGCGAGCCAAAAATCCATTCGGCGACTTGCCGAAGAGGTCGGTGATCCCGACTTGAACCGCTGGACTTAAGACAATTTGAAATTGGAGTCTGTAAAATTCGGCGAGCTAGGAGGAACTTGGCAAATCACCGACCAGGTCAGCGATCACGACCTAGTCCGCCATTTGGACCCCCACATTAACTGGAGGTCCTGTAAAACTCAGCGAGGTAAGTATCCACTCGGTGTGTCGCAGAGTGGGTCGGCGAGCAAAACTAATGTCGCCGAATGGGCGAGAACTGGACGGTTTTTAAAGGCCAAAGGTTTAAACTTTCCAAATCTTTCACTTTCCCTCACTTTTGAACTTCCCAAACTCACACCCGTACTTTAGTTTTCTATATTTTTTGCATTTTTATCACATTTTATTCTTTGATTGTGTGCTCGGAGTTGGAATCTTTGCCGCCTAGCTTTTCAAATCTTGATTATTCGGCATCTAAAGTTGGTTTTCTGAACCTCAAATTCATTTTTAGCAATTTGTACTCATTTGCAATGATTTTACCTTAGTGATGTGTGCTGGGGCTCTTTGATAGTATTCGTATGTTAGAATGCCTGTTTTAATTCAAACATTTTGCCCGTATTGCCTGTATTGTTGAATTCCCAAGATTTTGTGCCTTAAAATTGGTTTAAAATTGTGGGGTTGAGCTTGCATGTTGTTGGGTCTAGTCGGGTGTAGTCTAAGTAGCCCGCATTTGTGCTTAATGATGAATTTTGCCCAATGATGGAGCGATTGACGTCATTTTTAAGGGCAAAAGTCGTCAAATGGCCAAATTTGGCCAAAGTGGGAGAAGTCTGAGTATCCTGGGGGCAGGGGTGTAATGGGTCTTGGTTTAATTTTATGGGTGCGTGTTTTGATTTTGTTTTTGGGGGATGCGGGGTTGAATTTGAGAAGTTGGGTTGAAAGTAGGCACGTTGGGTCATTTAGCGAGCTGGGTCGAGCTCGCCGAATCACTCGGTGGTTCACCGAAGTTCCCCATATCACCTTTAATTTCGTGCTAAATTTGAAGTTTGGTTCTGTAACTTTCGACGAAAAGCCTGAGGTTGCTGAACGCACTCGGCGACTCACCGAAAGTCCTTCTTGATCGCCCTTTGTCTGCGCACCTATCCCTTTTAGCACTGTAACTTTTGGCGGGCTAGTTCTTGCTCGCCGAATGTTGTAGCAATTCACCAAAAGGCCCCTCCCATCTCCGACATGCCAAAATTTTCTTAGATTTTTGAGCCAATCCTTTTGGCGAGCCCGATCTAGCTCGCCAAAGAGATTCGGCGATTTGCCGACTGGTTCGGCGAGTCTGTCTGCAACTACTTTTCTGTGCTTTTTCTTGAATGGTTTCTAACTCTTTTTGATGTTTTTGCTGATATGGCCAGGATTAACCTAGACATGCCACCCCGCAAAAGAGCATGGGGTATTGTGATAAATGAAAGGGGAGCAAATCCTCCCAAAAAAGGGAAGAATAGAGCCTCCAACGGGAGGCAAGGGCAAGGGAAAGAGGCATGCATCTGAAGTGCCGGAGCGCAACTCCGATAGGGATAGAGTGTCTGCTAACTCCCAAGCTATATTATCTGAGCCTGAGGATGACCAACCCTTACAGTCCCGGCGGGCTGAGATCCGTGCTAGATCTCGCCCTGACTCAGCTAGAGTCACTTAAGCTTCCACCCTAGCGGTTCAGTGCCAGCTCTGGTACCTTCTGTGGCTCCAGTGCCACAAGTATTCCCTAATTCCAGGCTTCTCAACAGGTTAAAAGGTGGTGGATTACACACTATCCTTGAGGAGTTGTTATCTACAGAGGGCCTTGAGGGTAAATACTCTGTGAAGAACACCCCCTGCTTCCACCGATTTGAGTAGTTCACCAGGCCCTGAGGCCCCTATATTCCTTCATGGATTCAGGAGTTCTATACAACGTATGGTGACTTGGTTTCGAAGAGCAAGAAGAAGGCCAGCAAATTCAGACCGGTTAAGTCGGTCATTGTCCAGGTTAAGAAAGTTGGATGCGACAGATAGTACATTAATATTGTACTTGGCAGGGGTCTTGAAGCTACAGTGGAATATGAGGTTTTCCCGACTACTCAGTCCTTGGATGACTTGAAGGGATGGCTGGCTCTTTTGATTTCTGATACCACCCTGAGGTGGATCGAGGTAGGGGTCCCCCATAGAGAAGAGGAATCTGAGTATTGCTGCTCGGTTCTAGTTTGGTTTCATTAGCAGCACCATCATGCCATCCTAGAACGAGTCCATCATATGCCACCCTAAGGCAGCCTGCCTTGGGTCGATCATATCCTAGAGGAGCATTAACCTGGACTCCTTATAAAGCAAGAGATGGCCATGAGGGCCAAGCAGAGTCAGACCTCTTTGCCATTCCCGGTCATGATCACGGAGTTGTGTCAGCGTGCTGGAGTGCCCCAAGATAATACAAGAGATATTGAGGTGACGCTATCTTCCTCCACTGACATCCGGCGTATTGAGGCCAAGTGCACACGAGAGGAGGCCGACAGGAGGAGAGAAACTTTGGTGGATACATCCCAGAAGTGGACATTGGTTTGATACCTGCAGAGGCTTCTTTGCCTAATCCAGCCTTTGGGCTTTCAGGTACATCTGCTCCTTCGTCTTCTTTACAGCCAGCCAAGATTACCCAAGCGATGATCCTCAAGATGGGGCACCTGGCCCATTCAGCTAATATGAGAGATATTCGTCTGGAGGCTGCAGTCCCGTGGATGATCAAAAGCGCCCTTTTTGTTGCACTGATCCCCCTCCGAACATCCATTGACACTCTCACTGTGAGAATTGAGGCTTGTGAGAGCAGACATGGGGAGACCTCCGAGGTAACAACTTTAAAAGCCGAAGTAGAAGATCTGAGGAAGGATGTAGACTATCTAAAGTCTACTGACTTCACTTCACTACTGGAGGTTGTGGATGATATGGACGTCCCTGAGACTTCAGAGATTCCTCCAGCTACCACAGGAGAGGTACATAGGGATGGCACAGCAGCTGATAAGTCAAAGACAGATACCGGCGAGGAGCAGCTAGAGATGAGGGAATAGAGCATATGTGGAGATTTGCCAGATCTTAAGGAGATAATTGTATCAATCTAGACATTGCTGACAGAGACGTCCATGGAAGCTCCTAATGGACCCAGTACTTCTGAGGTGACTCCGGATACTGATGCCCGAGACTAGAGTGATGCGTTGGGCACTGATGCCCCGACAGATGGAGCGACTATTTAGACAGGATTCCTTTTTACCACCCTCTTTGTCTTATCTTTTATTGAATTTTGGATATTTTATTTCTTGCATTTGAGGACAAATAGCTTTTGTTCGTGGTGGGGTGAGGCTCACCTTTTGTGATTATTGCTTTGTTCGTACATTGGCTTTTATGGTATATATTGTGTTTTGGCACTGTTTTGTGGATGTTTGAGCTTGTGGCTTCTTGCTTTAATTGTAAATGATTTTTGGACCCTTCCAAAAAAATTGTGCCACCTCTAGTCTGTGTTCGAATGTGGTTGTTCTCTTGCAAATTTGAGTATCGGTCTTGATCAATACCGATGCTTCAATAGTGCTCATAATCAAACAAAAATGAATGTGCAGCTACAATGAGGCCAAATGAAGTTGCATAGACAATATGTGAACTTTTTGCATCTCGTTGTGACTAGCCAATTATCAAATTGAGTCTCTTGTGATGGACATTGCACACTAGCAAAAGTGTGGAATCTTGTTTGACATTGGTGTCAATGCCTTGTGTGATGAGCTTACCGTGAACCATGTATGATGACACCTATAATTTACCCTGTTGGTCCCGCTCACTAAGTGATGCAAGCTCTTGAGATGATCTTAGGAAACTTTGAAGAGTGTGAAACAATTTGACATTATACCTCTTTGTGTGGCCTACCTTGTGAGTGTGTGAACTTCGCTTGAACACCTTTTGAGCCTTAGCCTTTTCTTGGAAGAAACTTGATGAAATTGTGACCTTTCTTTATCCATTACCCTTAATTCTCATGATTTGTGGTTTGTGTGAATAGCCAACTTAGGCAAAAAACCTAAGTTGGGGGTGTGGTGAAAAGAGAAGGTAAATCAAGAAGTGCAAAGAAGTCACCTTTGAACCATGGTTTTGAGAAAAATGAAACCCCTCCATACAAAAAAAAGAGAGAAAAAGAAGAAAATAATGAAAAATAAAAAGAATGAAAGAGAAGAAAAGGATGAAAAAGAAAAAGAATGAAAAAGTTGTGGAATAAAGTTGTGAAAATGCAAAAAGAAATGGGGTGTCCAACAGTCCATGGAAATTGAATAATGGGGTGGAGTTTGAGCATAAATGAGAATGCTGAGGAGAAGGAAATAAAGAGTTGTTCATACCACATTTCATAAGGATAGAAGTCACTGAGCCTAAATGACCATACCTTTACACTTAAGCCCCGTTACAAGCCTTGAAAAGACCTTTTTGATCTTGAGTGAGCTTAAACAAGTGTTGATTGGAAAATACAGGCAAACATATGGGTGAAGTCATGGATTGTGTTTATCTTTTTGAGTGTGAGTTTTGATTGTGATTCTGGAGCTATAAATTTTTGAACCATTGTGTGTAAATATGGAATCATTCTTTGTGTGAGGGCATTTGAATACCTTTGTTGAGCTTGAACTTGTATTTGAAGCAAGTATGGTGAGCTTGAGAATCTTTGGTAATGGTAAGTCACAACTTGAATCTTTGAGTGCACAATTGATCCTTGCATGAGTAAGTTGGGTCTTTTTATGTGCAATCATGATTGAGTCTTGTGTAGCACTATTTGAAACATCCTTTTTTGAACTGCTGAACTTGAGTTTTACTTGAGGACAAGCAAAAGTTTAAGTTGGGGATGTTGATGAGTCCACATTTTGGACTCATTTAGGGATTTATTTTAATAGATTTAGTGTCCTATAATGCTTATTTTGTTCCAATAACTGATGTAAATCCTTGATTTCTAGGTATTTGGATTGAGGAAAAAAGCATGGACACTAATGAGCAAAAAGGAACAAGGCAGCTGAAAGAACGAACAAAAGAAGGCATGGTGATCGCCTAACCTATTGGGCGAGTTGCCGAATGGCTATGATCTGGCCTAAAGTTCTAATGTGCCAAGCCCTGAAGGAGAAAATCAAGTCGGCGATAGAATTGTGCAGTCGGCGTGTCGCCGAACGGTTCCACGATGCAGTGTAAAATCGCCCAAAGTTACGGAACGTGAGGATGTTGAAGGCCAAACTAAAAAGGCGATGGAAATGACCAAAGGGCGGATCACCGAGTGGATCGGCGATCCCGACTTACTACGCCAAATTTGTAGCATATTTTTGGCGATTATAAATACAATTTCAAACATTATTTTTAGTATCTATCTTTGATATAATCAGTTTTGAATAGAGAACTCTGAGTTTGGAGACAATATTTTCCTTAAGCTTTGAAGAATTGATGTTCTCCATTTTTGAGAAATTGGAAGTGGGTCTTTGAGATTCTTCAATTTGGACCTTTGTAAAGATGAAATTAATCTTACCTAGTTGATGGAAATACAATTTGGTAATGATTTTGATCTATTTATGATGTCTAGCTAAAACCTAGTTCTTAGGGTGTGATTATGTGATTTATGGGTTAATTTAGCTTATGGGTATTGTTAATTGATAGATTAAATATTGTTTAAAAGTGATTTCTATCAATAATTATGGTTTAATTTAAAGGGCTGTAGTTACAAATGCAATTCTACCTTCGTGTTTTTGGCTTGCTCGAGAGAAAGCTTTTAAAACCAAGATTACTGATATGATGGTCTGTGGGTATTGGGTTGTCATGGGTTAAGCTCAAGAGAGTGAATCCTAAACCCTTTTCCACACATTCAGCTCGAGAGAGTGAATAGACTAAAGCGTAGGCTGTTCTTAAATGCTGCTTATTGGTGTTCGAGAGAAACCAATTTAATTCGAGGTAAATTGTTCGAAAGAAAGTTTATCCCCTCTAAAGTTTAGCTTATTCACTGACTTACAACTATTTACTATCAGTTGCAATTACCCATTTGTCTACCTTAGCCTATAATCCAATAACATCCCAAGAACCCGTCTCTTTACTTGTTAATTCGTGTTATTTGTTGTTGTTGTAGTTGATAATCACAATAAAAAAAAACCTGTTATTTGACACTTGTGTCACCCTTTAATTTGAACTATGCCTTTATTCGTAAATGTCTTTACCTATGATTGACTTGAACATATTTGTACTTGGCTCACAATCTTAAGCATGTACCACTCCCTGTGGGATTCGACCCCAACTGACTTAGTTGGGTTATGTTACTGACTAACGATCGTTGGCACTTAGAATTGGAAGAAGTGTCCTGATACGTGAATCATAGTGCAGCAAGTGTACTATCGACTTTGACTCTCCCTCAGTTCTAGCCAGTCTCCAGTACATCAGATTTCAGGGTGAGTTATTCCTTCTAGCTCGTGCTGGATTCTCTCAATCATGGCGTGATGACCTTAAATTTCGGACATAGACCATCTTATTTACTTATTTTTGTGTCTTTAATACTCTTAGATTTGGTATTTTAAGAACATATGTCATTGATGTGATGACTTTCATATTTTAGGGATAATAAGTGTTAGACTTTAGAGGTTTATTTGATTGGTTACTTCAATAAGTTTTGAGCTTCCGCATTTTTGTTGTTATTTGTAGTTGATTTATTGATATATGTTGGGGTTTGGATTCCTTGGTTAGCCCACTTAGGAGGTTAAGTGTGGGTACCACTCCCGACTAGTTTTGGATCGTGACAAACTTAGTATCAGAGCCTTAGGTTCGGTGATCTCATCACACAAGGACAAGTCTAGTAGAGTCTTGTGGAACGGTACGGGGATACCTTTACTTTTCTTCGAGAGGCTATAGACTTCTAGGAAAACTCTTATCTTTCTTTCTTTTGTGCTATTACTTGAATCCAATTGGTACCTAGGTGATACAAATTGGTATCTGACTTTCTTCACTCTATTTCACCTATGGTCGGGACTAGAGCAACAACTGTGGCAACAATAACACCAGTCAGATAGAGTGCACCTGAGCAAACCATTGGGGCTGCATCTCGAAAGGGAGCAGTGGCGAGAGGCCGTGGTAGAGGTCGCGGGAGAAGGCCAACTAGAGGCAGAGGACAAGCACCTGGTCCAGCTAGGGATAGAGCGGTGACTCCTCCACCGACTGATGAGGTAGCGATAGAGGGTGATGAAGGGGACGATGAGCAGATTCAGGAGAAAGAACTGCCACTCCAGCCTACTCCAAAGATGATTAATCAGGTTTTAACTTATCTCAGCGGTTTATTTGATCAGGGCCAGGCACCCCAACATTTTCTACACCAGCACCTCAAGTTCAGGGAGTACAACATGCAGTTGTTGTGGTTCCTCGCATGGATGCGTCCTTGGAAACAGACACGTTTCCCCGATTGACTACAGGGTCTATAATAACTAATGACCAGCATGACCTCTTTATTAAGTTCTTAAGTTGAAAACTCCAGTCTGCAAGGGTACTGAATTTGAAGATGCTTATGATATCTTGGTTGATTGTCATGAGCTGTTACATAAGATGGACATAATGGAGCAATTCGGTGTTGAGTTTTTGACCTACCAGTTACAAGGGGATGCCAAAATATGGTGGAGGTTTCATGTTGAGATTCGACTAGAAAATGCATCACCTATGACTTGGGCAACATTTTCTAGCTTCTTCATGGAGAAGTATATACCCCAGACTTTGAGGGACAAGAGGAGAGATGAGTTCCTAAACATAGAGCCAGGAATGATGTCTGTTGCAGCTTATGAGGCCAAATTTCTTGCATTATCCAGGTATGCCACTCAGCTTTGCTTTAGTCCGCAAGAGCGGATTCGCCGCTTTGTAAGGGATTGAGGTCAGATTTGCAGATTCCAGCTTTACAGGTAGCTACTTCTGCAAAATCTTTTCAGGAAGTGGTTAACTTTGTGATAGAGGTAGAGGGGGTGAAACCAGATGACTTCACTGAAGTTTCAACATTTAAGAAGTTCCGTAAGGGAGGTGAGTTTAGTGGTTCTTACTCCAGAGGGCAGAGTTCAGGGGGTTATCCACCCCGCCCTATTAAGTCTTCATTGCAGGTTTCAGGTGAGGGTCTATCACAGACTAGCCAACCTTTTTCTGAGTTTGGGGTTTATCTTCAGTCTTTTTCATCTTCACAAAGACCTACACTCGACTCCATGACTTGTTATGGATGTGGGGAGGATGAACATATAAGGAAATATTATCCAAAGCAGAGTCAGGCATGGTACGATCAGAGTTACATATCTCCAGCATTTAGAGGTAGGGGTGGTCATGGTAGAGGCCGTCATTCAGGAGGACGTGGCGGACAAGGTAATGGTGGTCACCAGTTCAGCCGCGGTGGCGGGCAAGTTGAACTACTAGAGAGCAGCCCGACAGGGGCAATGGACAGACAAGTGATAAGGCCCATTGTTATGCTTTCCTCGGGAGGTTAGAGGTAGAGACATCTGATGTTGTTATCATAGGCACACTTCTAGTCTGTGATTGCATGGTTTCTGTATTGTTTGACCCTGGATCTACATTTTCTGATGTATCTTCTTCGTTCGCTACTGGTCTTGATTTGCATTGTGATTTGCTTGACATCCCTATTCGTGTCTCTACTCTTGTCGGTAAGTCTGTGATAGTTGAGAAGGAGTATAGGTCTTGCCTTGTGACTTATGTGGGGAGCAACCCTTATGTAGATTTGATTATTCTAGAGATGGTTGATTTTGATGTAATTCTGGGTATGACTTGTCTTTCTCCAAATTTTGCTATCTTAGATTGTAATGCTAAGACTCTGACCTTGGCCAAGCCTGGGACAGATCCACTAGTGTGGGAGGGTGACTACATTCCCGCCCCGGTTTGTATTATCCCTTTTCTTCATGCTAAGAGGTTGGTAAGTAAGGGTGGTTTAGATTTCTTGGAACATCTCAGGGATGATACTTCCAAAGTGCCTTCAATCGAGTCTGTTTCGAAAGTCCGTGAGTTTACAGATGCTTTTCCTGCATACCTGCCTGGTATGCCACCATATAGAGATATTGATTTTTGTATTGACTTGGAGCCAGGGACTCACCCCATTTCCATTCCATCTTATAGAATGGCCCCAACTGAGTTAAGGGAGTTAAAGGACCAACTTCAGGAGTTGTTAGGTAAATGTTTTATTAGACCGAGTGTATCTCCTTGGGGGTGCTCTAGTCTTATTTGTGAAGAAGAAGAAGGATGGTAGTTTTTGGATGTGCATAGACTATAGGCAGTTGAATAAGGTAACTATTAAGAACAGGTACCCCATTCCTCGCATTAATGTCTTGTTTGACCAGTTATAGGGTGCTTGTGTCTTCTCTAAAATAGATTTGAGGTCCGGTTATCATCAATTGAAAATGCAGGCAATAGACGTTCCAAAGACTGCTTTTCGAACCAGGTATGGGCATTATAAATTCATAGTAATGTCTTTCGGGCTTACGAATGCCCCTACTGCTTTCATGAGTCGGATGAACAGAATTATTAAGCCATATCTGGACCTCTTTGTTATTGTATTCATTGATGATATACTGATATACTCAAGAGTAGAAAGGAACATGAGGAGCATTTGAGAATTGTATTGGGGTTGTTAAGGGAGAAAAGACTTTATGCCAAATTCTCCAAGTGTGAGTTTTGGCTTGATTCAGTGTCCTTGTTAGGGCACGTGGTTTCTAAGGATGGAGTGATGGTGGATCCCACTAAGACTGAAGCGGTGAAGAATTGGGTAAGGCCTACTAATGTTTCAGAGGTAAGGAGCTTTGTTGGTTTAGCTAGCTACTACCGCCGATTATTCTCTTCCATTTCTTCCCAGTTGACCAATTTGACCAAGCAGAATGTTCCATTTGTATGGTCGGATGAGTGTGAGAAAAGCTTTCTGAAACTCAAGACCTTGTTGACTACTGCACCGATTCTCGCCTTGCCAGTAAAAGGTAAGAATTTCATTATTTATTGTGATGCATCTTATTCTGGTTTGGGTGCAGTACTAATGCAGGAGAGGAATGTAATTGCTTATGCTTCAAGGCAACTGAAAGTGCATGAACGTAACTATCCGACCCATGATTTGGAGTTGGCTGCATTGTATATGCATTGAAGTAGTGGAGGCATTATCTATATGGAGTCAAGTGTGAAGTGTATACAGATCATCGCAGTTTACAATATGTGTTCACTCAGAAGGATTTGAATTTGAGGCAGAGGAGGTGGATGGAGTTATTGAAAGACTATGCTGTTACTATTCTATATCACCCGGGACAAGCTAATGTTGTGGCTGATGTTCTAAGTAGAAAAGCAGGGAGCATGGGGAGTTTGGCCCACTTACAGGTTTCTAGACGCCCATTGGCTAGAGAGATTCAAACTCTGGCTAATGACTTTATGAGGCTGGAAGTACTCGAAAAATGAGGATTCTTGGCCTGTGTGGAGGCAAGATCTTCTTTTCTTGACAAGATTAAGGGCAAGCAGTTTGATGATGAGAAGTTGAGCTGAATTCAAGATATGGTATTGAGAGGAGAGGCTAAAGAGGTTGTGATTGATGAGGAAGGCGTATTGAGAATTAAAGGGTGGGTATGTGTGCCTTGTGTTTGATGATTTGACCCATACTATCCTTGTAGAGGCTCATAGTTTGAGGTATTGTATACATCCTGGTGCAACCAAGATGTATCGTGATCTGAGACAACATTATTAATGGAGTAGAATGAAGCGTGACATCGTTGATTTTGTTGCCTAATGTCCGAATTGTCAGCAGGTAAAGTATGAACATCAGAGGCCTGGAGGGACACTTCAAAGAATGCCCATTCCTGAATGGAAGTGGGAAAGAATTGCAATGAATTTTGTTATTGGTCTTCCAAAGACATTGGGTAAGTTTTATTCTATTTGGGTAATTGTTGACAGGTTAACAAAGTCTGCTCACGACATTCCAGTCAAGGTGACTTATAATGTACAGACGTTATCCAAACTCTATATTTGTGAGGTGGTTTGATTGCATGGAGTTTCGATCTCCATCATATCAGATAGAGGTACGCAATTTACTTTTAACTTTTGGAGGATCTTGCATGCTGAATTGGATACTAGATTGGATCTTAGTAACGCATTTCACCCTCAGATCGATGGGCAGTCTGAGCGAACAATTCAAGTGCTGAAGGATATGCTTCGTGCATGCGTGATAGATTTCGGTGGTCATTGGGATCAGTTCTTACCCTTAGTAGAGTTTTCGTACAACAATAGTTATCACTCGAGTATTGATATGGCCCCATTTGAGGCATTGTATGGGAGGAGATGTAGGTCTCCCATTGGTTATTTTGATGCATTTGATGTGAGACCTTAGGGTACTGATCTTTTGAGGGAATCTTTAGAGAAAGTGAAATTCATACGGGAGAAGCTTCTAGCATCTCAGAGTAGACAAAAGGAGTATGCAGATCGGAAGGTCAGGGACTTAGAGTTTATGGAAGGTGAGCAAGTCTTGCTGAAAATTTCATCCATGAAGGATGTGATGCGGTTTTGTAAGCGGGGTAAGCTTAGTCCGAGGTATATTGGGCCACTTGAAGTTCTTAAGTGTGTGGGGGAGGTGGCCTATGAATTGGCCTCGTCTCCAGGCTTGTCAGGAGTGCACTCGGTATTTCATGTGTCAATGCTGAAAAAATACCATGGTGATGGGAACTACATTATTCGTTGGGATTCGGTCCTGCTTGATGAGAATCTGTTTTATGAAGAGGAGCCTGTTGCTATTCTAGATAGGGAGGTCCGCAAGTTGAGGTCAAAGGAGATTGCATCTATCAAGGTTCAGTGGTAAAATCGTCCAGTTGAAGAGTCTACTTGGGAGAGTGAGGCTGATACGCATGAAAGATATCCACACTTTTTTATCGATTCAGGTACCCTTTCTTACCCTCACCTTCTTTTGATCGTTCGAGGACGAACGATGGGTAAATTGGTATGTAACGACCCTTTTGGTCATTTTGAGTACTAGAGCTTTTTATTTCATAAAATACTTTCCAATAGATTCAAAATGGGTATTTTAGACTATTCGTAACTATAATTATAGAAGTAATGGGGTAATTTTAATAATTAAATATAGTTGGTGGTTAAAGAAAATAACATTAAATTACTAGTGGGTCACTTTTACCACTTTTATAATTGGTTATATAATAATTAGGGTAAAGAAATAATCTGTAAAAGAAAGAAGAAAAAGTAAGCGAGAAAACAGAAAGTGGCGTTGAACGAAGAAAAGTCACGGTGCTTTAGGTGATTTTTTTTTACTTTGATTATTGTTAGTATACTATGTGTACGTATATGGGTTGGATAGTGTGATCTTATTATATTGTAAAGGAAGAGAATCAAGTGGCGAGTAAATTGAAATTGGTATATGTATGTTATGTTGTGTTCTGGACTTGGTAGGTGTAGATATGAGTAGTCATGATCTAATTATTGAACAATGATTGTTCCTAATCATTGGACCATGCATGATGAGGATCATTATTTGGTGGAAAACACTTTGTATGAACTGAAATATTTTAAATAGGATGCTTTGTCTCCTTGTAATAGGTTACTGGTGTACTAAGTTGTTAGTCAACTTTAGTTAATTTCTTTAGTTATCATATTATGAAGTATTTTTGATATGTTGAGATAGGTAACTAAATATTAGGTGTATCGAATTATTTAAATTTCAGTAAAGTTATGCTAATTGGAGGAATTAAGACTTACCCTTAGGTTTGAACTTTAGGGAATTGATTATAGAATTAGGTGAGTTTTTGGGTCTAGGATAGACATAGAATAATATGAGTGTTTATAGACTCGTTAACTTACAAATAATGCATATATACTTGATAGATATTGGAAAGGTTCGGAGGCATTGAGGAAAGGAAAAGTATTGGAGAAGTAGCTTGTTCACTTCGGTTCTTCGGTGGAGGTAGGTTATGGTTTATTCTATTTAATAGATAGACTCTTAATAGTGATTGATATGCATTGGGTGATATTGTGAAGTTCTCTATGTACTTGATTGTGTCTTTGTGTGGATTGGTTGTGTGGTTTATGATTGGCCTGAAATCTTGAGACCGCGAACTTATAATCTTAAACCCTCTCTATTGAAGTGATGCCTTGAATGTAGAAGGCTTAATGAAATATTGTTAAGGAAGTGGAAAGAGATGATAAGAATGACAAATGAATTCACTATATGGTTGGAACGTTTCGACACGGTATTATTGGATCGGGGTGTCACGTTCCGACACAGTATTATTGGATCGGGTGTCACGTTCCGACACAGTAACATTAAAGGAAAAGATATTGAATTAACTTAATGTATTCAATCTCAAAGAACTCATTTCCCAAATGAGCGTGGTGTGGAGGCATGAGTCCTTGTATGTGTGCTTCATAGTGTGATTGATTGCGTACTTGCTTCCGTTGTCACTTGTTCATGTTGTTTGTTGCTTGCCACCTGCAAAGTGTCATAGTTGATTTTATACTATTATTCAGTGCATGCTAGTTTCTATTTTGGGTTGGCCGATGATACTTACTCAGTATGTGTTCCTTGTACTGACCCCTACTTGTGTTTTCTTCGTTTTCTTTTGTGGAGTGCAACAAGTGTACCATCGACTTCGACTCGCCCTCAACTCTAGCCAGTCTCCAGCACATCAGATTTCAGGGTGAGCTATTCCTTCTAGTTCATGCTGGTTTCTCTCAATAATGGCATGATTTCCTTAAATTTCGGACATAGATCATCTTATTTACTTATTTTTGTGTCTTTAATACTCTTAGTTTGGTATTTTGAGAACAGATGTCCTTGATGTGATGACTTTCAGATTTTGAGGATAATAAGTGTTAGACTTTAGAGGTTTATTTGATTGGTTACTTTAATAAGTTTTGAGCTTCCGCATTATTGTTGTTATTCGTAGTTGAATTATTGATATATGTTGGGGTTTGGATTCCTTGGTTCGCCCACTTAGGAGGTTAAGTGTGGGTGGCACTCCCAACTCGTTTTGGGTCGTGATAGTTGCAGCCTGCAAGTAGCAACAATTATCCTCGTGTAAAGACACATGCTCTTCTTGTGATCCCTAATCTCATCTTAACGGTATCATCTTCCCTTTCTTTTAGTTACTGGCCATCTACGAGCACAGAGTTGCAGTCCAAGACTTTGTATGGTGTATCAATTCTTTTGATCAGTGGGGTGTGGAGGTAGGAAAGGTACTTCTAAGAGAATGCCTTAAAATTGAGTAATTGAACATTCTATGATACTAATATAATATTGAGTTACCTTGTTTATTAATGTCCTCTACAGTCTCTAGCGACTCAAGTTAGAAAGCAATTTCATGCATCTCGTAAGAAAGTAGAATCAGTTGAAGGCTTTAATTTCAGCATCAAAATGTTGATAACAAGATATCTCGAGGTATGATATGATTTTGTTAGACCAAAAGTGGAAAAACTTGAATTCTCAAATCCTGGGTTTGCCTGTGGTTTCCTAGCAAATTACCCAGATTGTTGCATGGAAGTTCTTCTTTTACTTTTGGAAATGCTACTTTATAAAATGAGATTCACATTTCCAAGCTTATCTGAAAAGGAAAAGAAAAGAAAAGAAAAGTGGAGTTGACTTATTTTATTATTTTTGAAGTAAAACATGCAACATTCAGACATGTTAACGTGCTTCAATTCTTAGGCAACACGAAACAATTTTCATCCTAAGAATCTTCATATTGAAGTCATTTAATTCCGTCCCAGCATTGAGCTCCCATTAAAACTTCCTCTGGCCTGTTTTGGTTAACTCTTTTATGCTTACGTTTAATTTTTAAGCTATCTTTTTCTGGACATTAATTCCAAGAAGATTATTTCTATGTATTCTAGACTACTTTCATGGGCATTGACCCTGATTAATCGTGAGTTTGTAAAACATAACTCTCTCTATTTTCCCTGGCTTCATGTGCCATGGGGCAAGTGTAAGAGTTCCTTCCAAATAAGTTGGCAACAATATGGTGGTACAAACATATTGGATAGTGATTCACAGCGCTATTATTAGGGGCCGGACCAAGGATGTCCTAGAATTACAATGCCACATAGCATATGGGATAGATTTATATCATATCAGCCAAGAACACTGACCAAACACGCGATAAATGTAATTCCAAATTTTATACTAGGACTAGGACCAAAAGACCCATTAGTGGATTCATTGCTTTTTTATGATAAGTACTTTATTTCACAATTTTGATGTGCTATTGAGTCCTTAACAATTGGAGACTATATTCATTGGAGGTTCACTAGAGTTCTTTTTTTTTTCCTTCAACTCTTCTACCAAATATATGAGGAATGTTATGGATCAGGTTTCATGATCATGGTTTAATGGCGGCCTCGACTTCACTAGCAAGCAAAATGAATGAATTTCAATCAATCAATTTGAAGTTACATAAAAGTTTTTACGGATCAGGTTTCATGACCACGGTTTAACGGCGGCCTCAACTTCACTACCAAGCAAAATGAACGAATTTCAATCAATCAATTTGAAGTTACGTAAAAGTTATGGTGTTCTATGGTCACTCATCTTGGCAAACATATCGCTGCAGTTGTATGCATTTATTTCTGGTTTCATCTGTAAAAATAATGGTCTTTTAAATTGCAAGTTGGTGTCAGTTTGTGAAATTGAACAAAGTATTAACCTGATTGTGAAAAAAAAATTAATTTTCTATTGAAAAAGAGGTGCGAAAGTGAATTTCAAGTCATTTTTTGAATCTTCACTTTCCATCACAAAATGTTGAACTTTTACTTCTTTCCAAAAAAACACAATTCAGATTCTAGCTCTCACCAAATCAGCATGGAAATTAGAATGCCAAATTGAATAACTTATAAAACCTCAAACACAAGAACGAGGAAAAACCACCGAAGAAATAATCTTTAGAACTGAAACCTAAAGAACATCAATGGCTTGGAAAAGGAGTAGGCAAATAAATTTGTACTGGAAAACCTCTACAAAAAACATACAGAAGAAAAGCAGGAGCCTAGGTACAATATTGCCGTTCAAATATGAAGTTAAACATACAACTTAAAGGAGTATCACTTGGAGTTCACCGCTGCTTCTGTATCCTCTTGTCTCTAATGGGGTAATTCAACAGGTTTCTGTGCCTCATGAGGATGTTCAGGTTAAGCTGTGTAAATAGTTGTCTACCAAGTTGCATAAACAGAAAATTGAATCATTTTAGAATGTGGAGTATATAAAATGTAAAAAATGCAGAAAATCTTTTTTCTACTGATAGTAACCAGTGATTTTGGCAAAGCAAGTGCAATCACCACCAATTCCGAGATCCAATAAATGGCCTAGTCAATTTCATTTGAGTGAGGGCACATGCACACGATAAAGAAAACCAGAAGCATGAGAAGACACCGTTGCGTAATTCACATCTGCCTTGATTTAGAAGTGTAAACAATAGCCATACAACCCTCCATTCGAAGAAGTAATACTCTTTTATGCACAGGCTATCTACGATTTAAAATCATTAGTTCCAAGTGGGGTTGGTTTATATGTGTGTGTAGAAATAAATATTACACACACACACACACACAAGTATATTGTAAGTTCCATGGATGCTACCGCTATGGGAGATGAGAGTTATTAATGGAGTCCCTAATAACTGATAAGTGATGCTTCGTCCCCAACATTATATGTAAATTGTCAAACATCTTCTTTAGGTTAATCAACATAATTAAGAAAACTCATATAGGTCTAGCATGGAATGAAACAACACAAATAAAAAAGCATACTGACCCTCCTCCTTTTGGGAAGCATGCCACGGACAGCATGCTCAATGATTCTTTCAGGAATTCTTTGTTGCAGTTGATCAAAAGTCTCCACTGCCGGAGTGCCTCCTATAAAGTTTTTGGCTCCTCTTCTTCCCAGATACAACAACCTTCTCAGCATTAACCTTTTGGTGTTCAAGTAAAAACAGAATTGCTCAGATATAAAATTGCAGACTAGCAAATAATTTACAGTTAAAGAGAGCTGGAAAGTGTCAAAGTTATATAATGCTATCTTACGCACTAGGTCCCCTGTCCAGACGTGGGGTCAAATAATCTAATTTTCTTATTTACCTAACTAATATGGCATTGGTGCATGCCTAATTGTCACATTTAATGTTCATGTGGATTAAGGAAGGCATAATTTGAGGTGTGTGTACCTTAGTTAAGTGATACTACGAGGATTGATCAGACAGTAAGCAGCACCAGGTCATCGAAGTTGAATAAATAACCATGCCTCAGGGATGTCATGAGATGCAAAATAAAAGAAGCCTTTACAACTGAACGTACTAGCAAAAGATTTTTCGTTGAAATATGATCACTCATAAGAAATAATCAATGACTCAAATTAAAACTTAGTGGATAACGAACCGCCTCTCTACACTTATCAGCTTAAATACCAGGCTCGTGTTTGCAGCAAGGTTAAGATCCATTACATGCGCCTAACCCACACATCACATGTTGCTCTTTTTCTTCTATTATTACATCACGAACTACCCTCTCACCACTAGTCCAAAACCCGGGGGGAAGGGCACATTAAACTTCCATTTTTATCTTTCAGTGATCTATCTTTCTGTTGAATTTGTTTGGAAGAGTAGCTTAAGTAATCAATATTTTGATCATCAGCATGATTTGGGTTACTCAGTAACTTTGTGAACACTCCTTTCCTTGGAGCCTTACTGATGAGTTCAATCGAGTTTATTTGATATTATATATATATATATATATATATATAATGCCCTAGTTTGGACTGTAAACACAGAAAGAAAAGATCAGTTTTCAGAAATATAGAAGGTGAATTATTTAACTAAGTTTGCTTTCAACGCATGAATGAGGTGGAACTTAGGAGAACATCTGTCACAACTATTCAAGAACTACACACTCGGTACATTGTCCAGTTCCTTTCAATGACAATCTGGATTTCATCTTGGACCAAATCAATGCCTGTAGAAATGAGAGAAAAAGGATAAATTCTTAAATTATGGTACATGCATTCACATCCATTGAGGTCTGGATGAGCACAAGTAAAATGGAAAGAAGAACTACATGCAAAAATCACTGGACGAAGCATTCTAACAGTACAAAAATATTCTCTTATTCCAAAGACATAATCCACCACCCTCGCAACCACCTCCTATAACAGAGAACAGAAACAGGCCGGGGAATAAAGCACAAATAACTAAGACACAAAAAAGTAAAATAAAAAAAACGTCAGATGATCAGGTCAAGACCAATTGCTCAACGTACCATCTTTGCGCAAATACCAAATTTTCCACATGTCTGTTTCAATACATACTTTGTTCACAACAGTAACTCTCACAAACGCTCACAAACAGCAGATAATCATGTGGCATTCCTCTTCCATTATCCTAATATTAGAAACAAAGTACAGTAAATAGAGTCTTTTAGGGAAGAATAATCTTCCACTAACTTGCCAAATTGATTTAATTCAACAATGTACTTTTCGTGTCTTGCATACTGAGAGCAGAATCAGCATATAGAAGAACAAAGAGAAACAGATCATACCTTGCATGTCACCCTATAATATGATGCCTCCTTACCCTTAGCTGCCTTTGTAGCTGCAGGGTCTTTTACATTCTTCCCAAGAGCAACATTCCTTGCTTGAATCTCTAGAACCCGAGTCCTTGGCAAGTTTTTTCTAGACACGGTAGTTAGAAAAATCACAATGCCATCTAATGAAATTTGCTAGAAAATTGTTTTACTAATGAAATTTGCTAAATGTCAAACTGTGAGCATAAAATATAAATCACAATGCCATCTAAAAAATGTGGTAGGTGCATCATATTATTGCTACTGACGTTTTCAAAGAAGATAGAAAAGAAGTAGTTGACGAAGCATGGAGGAGTACCATTTTGCAACCATGCTTGGATATTGTGTAAAGATTTCTCAAAAGTGACGATCACAATATTATTATTGAATGAACTTAAACTATCATTATCTCTATTGGGAGTTATTTTTTTTCTTCGGCACTTTAATTTGGACCTATTTTGTATAGTTTCTATCGCATTACAGATATATGTATATATATAAATATATGATATGACCCTTCTTTCTATATATATTATTCTTATCTGTAAAAATATTGTTATTTATAGAGTAAATATTTAAGCTTTATAAAAAATATTTATTTTAAGTTTCGATCCAATCCCAAACCCCAAGTCCAAGTCCAAGTCTTCTATATTTAATATATATTAACATAAATATGTACTTACACAAGTACATGAGATCATTCATAATGTCAAGGTAAGAGAGTGAGAAAATAAATGACCATAAATGTTCGGGAATATTCTACCCAAAAAGAATTTGAAAGAATAGAATTCTTAACTCAAAATTTAAAACTGTTGCATAGACAAAGAAGAGAAAATAGTAAATTTCCAATCTATCGGTAATGATCATTTAAGGAAATATATTCTACCTAATTCAATCACAATGATGAAAGCTTGATTCAATAAAATCTTTATCTATTATTATATGTTGCACAAGTTAATATAAATACTCGTAATTGAAATAGTTATCGATAATTGTTCCCTTCCCTCTAATGGAATTAGACTTAACACTTATGACATGTTGTTAAATAGTGAAAGAATTGATGCATTATCACTTGAATATATTCCGTCAAAAATATTATTGAGTTCTTTTTACAATCCTTTTGTAATCGATCTTTTCATCAATTCTGTATGTGATCTCATAACAATGTACATCTA
>JAJOOH010016189.1:0-32574 GCA_029582605.1 Solanum gracilifrons
CTCCAAATGAATCGAAATAGCACTTTTAACCAAACTTTAACTCTTAAAAACTCAACTTTTCAAAAACTCAACTTTTCATCAACTTTCCTTCAAACCAATTTCGAAAATACAACAATTAGGACTCGGGGCAACTATCGGGAGGGGTAAAACGGTCATTTTATGAAAATTTCCAAAAATGACCTTTAGGGTCATTACACCAAGTCAAACCAAACCACTAGTCGGGTTTTTTTTTTCGATTTGACTCAATTTACGATTTGGTTCGATTTTCGATTCAATTTTATACACCCTACTTTCTAATAATTAACCAAAGGGCCACAATCTCTTAAAATATATTATTTATCATAATATACAACTTATCTCCCTAAAATAAAATAATCAACAAACTTTATTATTATTATATAAAAGAAATATCACTCCATCATAAACAAAAAGAAAATTATTTTCAAATAGTGAAATAATAAATATAATAATTTTTAGATATACAACAAAAATATGAAAAAATTATTAATGATTTGTTATTTGAATCACTTTCAATCTTCTTATTTCTATAGATGAAAAAACTATTATATAAGATATGTTAGAAGAGCTAGCCCTTGGGCATTAGACGTGTTAAACACATATAGTCGACCGCTTAAAGTGTAACCCTCACAGAATTAAATGTAAAAAAAATTAGGCAGCTTACACATTCAATAGGAATTGAACATGCAAACCAGGGATAACATTCGCGGCCTAAGTTGCACAGGTTAGTTACACTAGGCTATCTCTCTTCTTGATTAAGGTGGTTCAAAGTTAGTATATATATAAAAAATTGTATTAAAAATTTACCTTATATATATATTATAATTTTTTATCAAGGGAGTTCGGATGAACCCCTGACACCCACATATGTCCCCCCCTGAGTATTTACTAGTCGCTATTAATAATTGTGATGGATAATAGTGATATAACTAATGGTGAAAATGAACGATGAAGATGGTTGACCAAGTATAGTAATGGTTGATGATTGTTATGGCCGTGGTGATGGTTGTTAATGGATCACCAGCAGTGATGCCAACTGACTATGGTAATTGCCAGGTGGAGCTAGATACATAGAGCTAGCCAAGAAAATTTATCGACGAAAAATTACATTATTTGTACATGATTAAAATTGAGAAAATAATATCATATAATAAGCTAACTATTTCATCTACTCATGAAATTCTGATGTTTCCTAAGGATAAAATCATAAATATAATATTAAAGCCGTACTATTAGATATAGTGTGGTTTCATTTATTTATTTATGAATTAAGATTTTTTTTAAATATACCTAAAATTCATATATTTTTTGAGTTTTATATTTATTTATTGTTATATTTATGTTTTTTTGGGTTAAAACACGCTTCGATGTTTAGTTGTCTTATTACATGCGACTGTTATCAATTGAGAACGAAAATTAGGTCAACTTAGCATTGAAATGTATTTTAATACAAAGAAAGTAATAGTTTATAAATAGGTAAAGAGAACAATAAATAATTAATATATAGTCTCCGCTTAAAACTAGATAATTAAGAATATTTTGTTTTCTCGATATCCTAATATTTATAAATTATATTTACTTAATTAAAGTTCATAAAGTATAAATTTAAAGTAATCAAAATTATTACTTTATTAAATATTATCCATTAAATAAGTTAGAAAATTTTATTTGAATGATGTTAAAAATTTGAATTTAATATTGATGGTGATACACATGGCTAGTGATGATTGATTGTGGGTGATATATAATGCATTGTTAACTATTGGTAATGGTAATTGTATCGTGGCGATTGGTGCGGAGAGGTAAGAGGTGATTGATGGTGGTGACTTTAATGATAATTTTATAGTGTTATCTGATTACAATAGTTGGTATAGCGCCCATTAATAACATATATATAATATTGATTAAAAAAAATGTCACTTAAAATTTATCTTGAAGTAAATAGTGTTTTGTTGATTTTATAATCCGATACACGATTTGAATATATGAATCTTGGTTTGATTTTTCTCTAATTATCCTTTTATTTTTATTTTCATTTTGCGAAATGAAAAACATGTGTATAATTTTTAAAGATGATCATTGAAATTTGAAATATTATTGACTACCTAACATGTCCTAATAATATTGTCGTCTTATGAGTAAATTATTATAATTTTGTAAATTACCTAATGACAGGACTCCACAACCATATAGTAATTAATATTCCACGTAGCCATGCATGTCAACTGAGATTTGATCTAAATAAATAAATCCAATCATATTGTATGGATGCATATTTTATTATATATAAATAAATAAACCCCCTTTCAACAAATAAGGGTATATATAGTAAATGTAGAATTTTATTTATTTTTCATATAATTATTTTGAATAAAAGTTCTGACTCCGTCGATATATGAGATATTCAAGTCTAGCAAGTTCCAAAATTGAGCTACACCAATATGTGTCTATCATAACTATGATAATGACCTGATTTTCCTGAACCTCTCCTTCTATATAAAAATTAATTATTTGCCTTACATTGTAATTGTAGTAATCATTGTACTATATATACTAATTAATATATTAAGGGTCCCATTAACATAGTTCATAATTAAGATATTTTAACGTGTAAAACATGTACATGCAGACCCTAATAACACAATTTCACTAATTTGAATAATTACTTTCCCACTATATATACACATCCTACAAACATAAGATCACACATTAAAAGCCAAACATTATATAAAATAAAATAAAATAAAATAAAATAAAAAGATTCAAAATGGCTACCAATGACTCTTCAATTTCAAAGCTTTCTATGAAAGAAATCCCAGGTGATTAGGGTATCTCATGTAAAATTAAATATTTTAATATACATTAGAATCTTGAACACGATAATCTTACATAGAGATCGTTAGGGGTACATACTTGATGCGGAAGACACCATCACAGAGAGAAGCAGAAATGTTAGTCGTAAATTGATTTCTACCTCCTTGCCCTAGCTTTACGTTACCACAACCGTCAACGATGAAATTAATGTAGAGAATATGTGGTAACCCTAATGGATGGAGGGATGACCAATTTATAGAGGTTAAGACTTAATGTGGTATGTCCATTAAACAACGGACAAGATCTATTATTCATTAAATATTATTTATGGTATTACTTGGGTCATAATCAAGCGTACTAATGACTTTTTCAGGTCTCGTATGAAAAAATATGAATCCACAGTCTTTAGAACCAATGTCCCTCAGTGATAACCTATCATTTGAATTCGTCTTTCCCTCTACCTTACTTTCTTGTAAAACGCGATCATCAGAAATTCTACAACTCCATGTGGGATATTTTAGATGAAGCGGAGAAACTTGGAGTGAAAAGAATTAAAGCTTGTCATAACTTTGTTTCAATTCATATGGCGGTTTGAAAGTGTTCTATCCATCTTTGATCAAATGGATCGGAACATCAGGACCTAGTTTACATACTAGGCTCGTCAAGGAAATCAAGACCGCGGTTAAAGAAGTAGGAGGGGTAACTATTTTAGCTCTTGAAAAAATGCCTCTTGTTAAGTCTGTGGTTTATAAGACCTTAAGAATGGACCCTCCAGTTCCGTTCCAAACTGTTAAGGCTAGGAAAAATATAATTGTTTCTAATCACGATGCATCGTTCTTGATCAAGAAAGATGAAGTGATTTGATAGTGTTATTGGGAAGGCTATTGGTGGTGGAGTTTTTCTTGCGTTACGATACTTTTGAAATTGAATTTGGAAAACTCTTGCTTGGTTCAAAGGTGACTTTTAAGTCATTAACCAAGGCAACATCATGAATATTTGTATTTATATCAACGCGATGCGTGGTCATTATTTAAGCAAATTAATTATGATAAAATGTTAATGGGGTTGTATTTATATGACCATATTGAATGGTTATTGTTAGTACATTAAAATAAATTCATATATAATGGGGTTGTGTATATATCATATATGTATAATGATGATATTAGGTTATAAGATGGACTTAGGAAAGTTAATTGAGGGTGAAAGGTCAAGAATATCTTTCTGGGAACATAAGAAGACCATAAAAATCAAAGAAAATAAACTTTTAATGAATCTCGTGAGTCAAATCGGCGATCTAGAGGTCTCCTCGCTGAAATAATCAGCGAGTCACCCAATGGGACTTTAGATCGCCCAAATGGACAGAGACTTAAGGTTTTCGGGACATTTCGGTGATTCACCAACCCATTTGGCGAATTACCGATTGAGCAAGTGACCTCGCCGAATTTTCCAGCCCGGGTACGTTCCAATAAAACGACCATAACTTTTTACTCTGAACTTGAAATAAGACAAACTTGGTGGCTTTGAAAATAAGACTCATAAACATTTGATTTGATAGGTCATAGGTCACCTAATTCATTATATGGTGAAATATATGATCGTTTAATTTGAAGTTAACCTTTATATGAACTCATGCAAAAACTTAGCCGATAGGAATGTTTTGAACTTGACTGAGTGTTTGAGGTCCCTTATAATCCTAAATCACTTTAGATACCCTTGATACACTTGGTAACGGAACTTAAAACATATGAGCAAGTAGGACATCACCCGGTTCAAGCTCATATACTTGCGACGAACGATTCAAATTTTTAAGAGTAGAGTTGCGAAGTGTTACAAAATGATTGAGGTTTTAACTTAGAAATTTTTGAGATATTACATTGTAATCATAACTTGATTGACTTCTCTACAATAGTGAATGGTGTTAACCTTGGATTGGTACACCATACAAGATGTTCTATCAATAATCATGTTTAACCTAAAATTGTTATTCATTTCATCAAAAAAAAAAGAAAATTCAAATATTCAATAAGGTTAATCTTATTATACCATCGAAGATTCCAAGTAATTAAGTAATCAAAGGAAAGAAACTTCAATAATCAATAAGCTCGAACCTTATATTAAAAAAATAGGATCAATTAATTCATTTTTCGAAAGATCAAACTCTTAGGTTGCCATTATTTGTCAAAATCATGAAAATTATTCAAACCCTCATTCTCAACATTATGTACACAACAACATTCAAAGAGTTTACGATAAAAAACTGTCATGCTTCGAGCCTACACCCTGGCGGGACTGGCACTCGAGAACCATTGTTGGCCCCAAGTGAACCCTTGGTCTAGCTTACTTACTCAGCGGAAGACTTTAAGCATTAAGAAAAGAACTCAAATGCAAGATAATTCAACTGTCTCAAACTTAACTCATAATGTTTTAGAAATAAACATTTAACTTAGCTAAAGTGGAAACTCAAACATGAGCATAAGTCAATAACAAGATAAAGACAAATGAACTAACTGACTATCTATCTATGAAGCCTCTAATAACTTAGATGAATGTCAGTACAAGACCCCCGATCATCCTAACAACTGAAAACTACTAAAGCAATATAAATAGGGATCCTCCGAAAAGCAAGGAGGCTCACCATATGACTATGAATGCTCAACTAGATCAACGAAACGCTGGATGCTGATCCTGGTTACTTGTATCTGCATCATAAAAATATGCAGGCCAAATGAAATCAGTACATTGAATGTACGAATATGCGAGGGGAATTCTACAACAAGACATAAGCTTGAAAGGAACTGAAAGAACATACTTGGGCTCAACTCAACTCAACTTAACTCATTTCAATATAAAGTAATAAAATAAATGAAATATAAAGAAAAACTTTTAAAACATGGATAACAACTATGTGTATTTAAAAATACAATAGTAACTCTATATGTATGCAAAGATACAATATAAACTCTGAATGAATATAAAAATACAATTAATACTGATGTGGGAGTTTCTCTAACCGACAACCACCACTATGAGCCTAAGTGGTGATACAGCGCCTTGCCCACGTTGCCAGAACTGTCCTATACTTTGCCGTCATATAGAACGCCTTAACTAAGAGGATTCACTAGTCTCTACTAAAAAGCACTTAAGGAACCATCTAAAAAGTATGATCATTTACTACCCATGATGGCTACATGGTTTATGGAGACTTGAGTTATTATGAACTCGCATCCCCATATCGGTGCTCAATACTACTCCCAAAATATACTTAGCTCATATATTTTTAAAACAAAACTTATTTATTTGGTTTGAGATAATTACTCAAAACTTAGCTTAAAAGCTCTCTTGGAATCGATGGTCCCTTTCTTGCTCAAATGTGAAAACATTTACTCTTTAACTGAAAACTAGCTCAAAGGTTTTTTTGGAAATCAAGGTTTCCTTTCTTCTTTAAATGTGAAAACATTTTACTCTTTGGAAATCATAGTCCCGATATACTCTTTTGAAGAAATGAACTTCAAATTTTACTATTTACTAAACTCAAAACTAAAGTCTTAAAACAAAGTTAAAACATTTGTAAAAGACGTTTGGAAGACTCTATAAACTTCTCTCGACTTGACTCTTAACTTTTCTTGACTTGACGCTTAACTTCTCTTGACTTGACTCTTAACTTTCCTTGAATTGAATTATGGATTCAGGGATTGTGATTTGTTATAGGAAAGATCTCATGATATTTAGGAGTGTTTTTAGATAGTTAAACATGAGAAAAGATCAAAAAATCATTGTCTGGGAGCAAGTCTGCGATGCGGAGATGCATTTAATTATTTGGTAGCAAAATAAATTTTGAGGCAGAACGGTTCGTGACCACTCCGCGGTGTGAAGAAACTTTCTATGAAATGGGGGACCAGTTCCACGACGTGGACTGGGGGACCAGGTTCGCGACGCGGACTGGGGCACCAGATTCACCCGATTTTTTCCTTCTTCGTTTTCTAACTCCAATTCGCCTAAATTCAATTCTTTTTCTCCAATTCTCTTTAGATTCAGATACCCAGCATACATACACAAGAATCTAATCAAACTCAACTCTAAAATCGACCTTAAACTCTCAAGAACTCCTCAATCTAATCCCAAATTTAAGAACAAAAGCAATTCAAGAATATAACTCAAGAACATCAAAGTCTCAATCTTTTAGGACGAAAATCATATTGAAATAAACATGTTTGGCGCGTGGGTGAACGAACCCAATGCTATGTGAACTCACATACCTCGTAGGGATCACCCCTTGACGAAATCCACAAGCGATTCTTGAAGATCTTGACGATTCTTGCTCCTTCTCCTCTTTTCTCCTCTTCTTTTTCTCTTCTCTACAATCCTAACTCAATATTGTAAAAGCGTAAACTGAATCCTATCCGTTTAGACCCCAATTAATTACCAAAAAATGAAATTAAGTCATGGGGAATGGAAAAAACCATAATGCCCTTCTAAAATCCGGATTAGACTTTCCTTATTTGAACAACCCGACTTCAAATGGGCATATCTCACTCACACAAACTCGGAATTGAGTAAACTCGGCGGCGTTGGAAAGATTATTCCAAGATCTTTCCTACGATATCTGGAAGCACACCTAAATCATCCTTAGCTAGGAGTTATGGTCGTTTGAAGTTGATCAAAAACTCAAACTTGACATACTTAACAAATTTTTTTCCAGATTTTTATTTTTTTCAAAAATGACTATTTCCAATTTTTAACTTCTTTCTAGTCCTTTCAATTAGCGAGATGTTACAAAACCTCTTACAATCCAAGGAGATTACACAATAATTGGATAAGACGGTAAAAAATTTAACGTACACACTATGATAAAAATAGCTTTTAGCGGTAATAAATATGCATATATATTACTCCCTCTGTCCCAATTTATGTGACTTACTTTCCTTTTTAGTCAGTCCCAAAAAGAATGACACATTTCTATATTAAGTTGCAATTGAATTTTAAAATGTCGATTTTAGCCTTAATAAAATGATATATAGCCACACAAATTTCTATCATTCATTTGAGACCATAAGTTTTAAAACTCTTTCTCTCTTTCTTAAACTCCGTGTCGAGTCAAACTACCTCACATAAAATGGGACGGAGGGAGTAACAAAGAGTGTTGAAACCTTTATCAACATTAGTTAATTGTTGTTAGATCTAGTGTTGTTATAGACTTTATCGACATTTAGAGTGCTAAAATGTACTTGACGTTATTAATTGTCTCTAAAAAATATATTTAGCGTCAATTAAGTTATTATCGTTAATTAATTGCCGCTAAAAAAATATTTGTGTCATGTAAATTTCACATACTCTCTCCGTCTCATATTAGTTGATCGTTATACTAAATATAGTTGTCCCATATTAGTTGATCATCACCTTACTAAATCAAGAAAGCATTAATTAATTATTTTTTCTATATTATCCTTCATACAATTAAAAAAAATTTGAAAGTGTTCATACTTGTTTGTTAAATTCCCAAGAAGTTTTTTAAAGAGTGAATTAGTAAAATCGTCTTCTTATTTTTCTTAAGCATCATGTAAAATGGAAAGTGATCAACTAATATGGGACGAAAGGAGTATTACATAGTAATAATTTTTTAGTGGTCTATAAAAGATGTAGGTACCAAAGAAATTTTTAAAAATAAATTAATTTATCAATAAATCTGCCAATTTTTTTACAGGAAACACACAAGGAAGTTGGCTTCATTGACAATTTACTTATCCCAATAATATCAGATAAGATTATTCAAATCAAAAACAGAAAAAGACACTATGATTGATAATTGCATATCCCAATGATATAAATTTCATTTGGCTGTTTGTAAGTACACCTACTCGTGAATATATGATGTTTTCAAGGATAAAATAATAAAACTATCCGTAATGATGATCGAGTTAAATAAACATGTAATTTTTTAAATAGAAGCTTGTAAATTTGAAATATTTCCTTGATCGAGTTTATTGTATAAGACTTGCTTCATATAATTTATCTCTATATAAATTTGAAATATTTCCTTGATCGAGTTCATTGTATAAGACTTTGCATGTCCAAAAAGTAAGGAATGAGTGATTCCTTGTCCAAAAAACAATAAAAATAATGTAAAAGTCGTATTGGTAGCAATAGTGAGGTTTCATTTATTTATTTATTTTAAAAAATTAAAATATTTTAAATACATTTATTCAAGACTTAAAACTAGATAATTAACACTAAGGATATAGTATGAGAAAATAAATATAATTATGACTTTCCATTTTAGATAATTTTTTTAATTTCAACTTTTATAATATAATCTAATATAGGTCGATTATATAATTTTTTGATCAACCGTACTCGATTAATATTAAAAATCTAGCGACATAGGTCTATTTTTTAGATCAGTTTCTATCGATAGATTTTATTTTTTTCATTAGTGATACCATTGGCTACCTAAAAATCCCATAATTGTCTTTTTGAGTCAATTATCATATCTTTGAGAATGACAAATTTATATTCCCCTAAATTGAAAAACATACTTATGTTAGGAAAAAAAACTCTATAGTAAGTGTAGTATCATGTAACAATATATATAATAAATGTTGAATTTTTTCTGTTTTTTCATATGATAACTTATTAAAACATCCTTGGACTTGGCAATTCTACCTGATATGGAATATATATTTTGTTTATATGGAATTTTTAGACAAGTGGGTGTTTTTTCATCTAGCTCCATTGATTTCACTAGGCCTTAAATTTGTACCAAACTTTCTTGAAGATTTGGTCTTGCACACTTTCCCTCTACCTTACTTCCTTGTAAAACGTGATCATCAGAAACTATACAACGCGTTCTACAACTCCATGAAGGATATTTTAGATGAAGCGCGCGGAGAAACTTGGAGTGAAAAGAGATGAAGCTTGTCATAACTTTGTTTTCCTTGCAGGATTCAATTTGTATGGCGGTTTGAAAGTGTTTTATCCATCTTTGATCAAGTGGATCGAAATATCAGGACCAAATTTACATAATCAACTTGTTAAAGAAATCAGGACCGCGGTTAAAGAAGCAGGAGGGATATATAACTATATATTTTAGCTATCGAAAAAATGTCTCTTGTTAAGTCTGTGGTTTATGAAACCTTAAGAATGGACACTCCCGTTGCATTTCAATGTGCAAAGGCAAGAAAAAATATAATCGTCTCTAACCATGATTCATCGTTCATGATCAAGAAAGATGAATTAATTTTCGGGTATCAATAACTAGCCACAAAAGATCCTAAAGTTTTTTATTCCAGATAGATTAATTTGTTGGGGATGGAGAGAAATTATATTTATGTCTTTTAATATTTTTTTTAAAAGACTTGTAAGTAACTTTATTTGTTGTAAAAGCATAGCAAGAGTGATCTATTATTTTATAAAGACGAGGAAATAAGTGTTCTAAATTTATTTGATCTCAAGTTTAAAATACTACTATAATAAAAAGTGTTATTTGTGACAACTAATTATTTCGTCGTTACAAAAAGAGTTTTTGAGGCGACACGAAATATCGCCACAAAAAACTCTTGCTTTTGTAGCGACTCTTACCTAAGTCGCTACTAATTGTACAAATGCTTTCTAATAAAA
This sequence comes from Solanum gracilifrons, assembly GCA_029582605.1. Lineage (NCBI taxonomy): Eukaryota > Viridiplantae > Streptophyta > Magnoliopsida > Solanales > Solanaceae > Solanum > Solanum gracilifrons. The sequence goes on from JAJOOH010016189.1 coordinate 10,450, forward strand.
AAATATGGCTGAAAAATTATTTAGTCGTTGTCACCACTAAAATTAGAGCTTTGTGGCTAGTTAATTTCAAATATTTAGGTATTTATATTTTGATGAAAGTTTTAGTAGATATAAAATTTAATAAATATTAGAGATAATTTAATATATCTAATAGTAGTACTTATGATTGTTCTACTAACTTATAATGAAAGAAATAAATATTTACTTTTTAGCTTCGTAAGATAATTTTATGATGTTTAGATATATTGTTCATATGATTAGTTTAGAGTACGTGTGTCTTGCGCATGTCACTTATATTAATAAAAATAGATTTTTAATATTAACATAAATAGTACTCCTATTTAAATGACTATTTTGTCAATTGTGAATTCTATTTAAGCATTCATTCATCAAAAAATCAAAAACCATATAAGAGGAGATCTGACTCCTTGAATTTTAGACTTTTCATTTTATCATTTATAAGATGATTTCAGCTTCAAAAAACCTTCTTAATGTATATATCATAGTCAAATATCTTCACATAAATTGAAACGAAAAATAATAATAATATAGATTTAACATGAATAACAAGAACACTCTAGAATGACTTATTAGTTTAGTCATTGATGAAATACCAACCTCATTATATCAAATAAAGTTTGTACTAATTAACAATAACCATTCAATATGATCAAACAAATATTACAAGATAATATTTTATTGTCCACGCATCGCGTAGATTTTAATACAAACTTAAAATATAGAAAATTACACTCTTTCATTATGAAAAGTTGGATTTTGAACTACCCCTAGCTAGATTATTGTTATAATCTTATGAGATAGTTCTTCCTTATTATAAAAACAAATACTCAAACCCACCCTTATATTCATTTCACTTCATGATGTTGCTTTTGTTAGTGACTTAAAAGTCACCTTTGAACCAAGCAAGAGTTTTCCAAATTCAATTTCAAAAGTATCATAACGCATGAAAAACTCCACCACTAATAGCCTTCCCAATAACACTATCAAATCTTTACCAGGACATTGTTTATCGTTCACAGTTGGATTATCAATCTCCTTACCATTTGACCAATACACATACTTAAGCAACTTCTCTCCATATCCCACAAATCTATCTGGATTAAACTCCTCCCCATTCTTAAAAACTTTTGAGTCCTTTGTAGCCAATGGTTGATATCCAAATATCAATTCATCTTTCTTGATCAAAAACGATGCTTCGTGATTAGAAACAATTATATTTTTCCTAGCCTTAACTGTTTGGAATGGAACTGGAGGGTCCATTCTTAAGGTCTCATAAACCACAGACTTAACAAGAGGCATTTTATCTATAGCTGAAAGAGTAATTACCCCTCCTGCTTCTTTAACCGCGGTCCTGATTTCTTTAACAAGCCTAGTATGTAAACTAGGTCCTGATGTTCCAATCCACTTTATCAAAGATGGAAAGAACACTTTCATACCACCATATGAATTGAATCCTGCAAGGAAAATAAAGTTATGACATGCTTCATCTCTTTTCACTTCAAGTTTCTCCGCTTCATCTAAAATATCCTTCATGGAGTTATAGAACGCGTTGTATAGTTTCTGATGATCTCCTTTTACAAGGAAGTAAGGTAGAGGGAAAGTGTGCAACACCAAATCTTCAAGAAAATTTGGTACATATTTAAGGCCTAGTGAAATCAATGGAGCTAGTTGAAGAAAAACCCATTTATCAACAATTTTTGGTCCATTAGTCCCAACACTTGTCTCTACTGGATTTTTTCCCTCACAAAACAATCGAAATAGGAATTCAAACGACAAGTTATCACTTATGGGATTGAAGTAAGACATTCCTTTGTCAGACAATTCTTTTTCAAGACTTGTAAACATCTGAGTGATTGAGGTAGTAAAGATAGGAATGAACTTGTCATGCAATCTAGTAAGTGTAGACAAGAAAAGACCTTTTAGTGTAGTGTGTTTAGGATCAGTTGTACCAAGAAAACCACAAACTTTATAACCACCATTGAAAGATGGAGAGGACATAAAAGTACCTTCAAAGTAATTTTCCTTATCAACTTGTGAGTTATCAAAAAGAATGGGATAACTAACTGCATCCACAAGGACAATAACTTTAGAGTTACGAGCATTGAAAGGACCAGGAGGGACATTAGTTCTAAAGATAGTGGAATCATATTTTTTCATACGAGACCTGAAAAATTCATCAGGACCTTGATTGTAATGAAAATCGTAACGATCTTTTATTGCCCCAAGAAATGGGACACCATAATCACCAGGAATTTCTTTCATAGGAAGATTTAGAATTGAAGATTCTTTGGTATCCATTGTAATTATGTGGTATGAGTCTTTGGTATTAGCCATTTCTAATATTTGGATTTTTTGATGTGTAATTTTATGTTTGTAGGATGTGTCTATATATAGGAAAAAATATTAGATATTGCTAGAGCCTTAGCTAAAATAATCATTTGATTAGTTCATCCTAGCGTTCACGTGGAAGAGATAACTAGTGAAATTATATATATACTATTATTAGAGGGGTGGCATATTTTTGTCTTGTTATAAATTATTGTAGGCCAAGAAGTTTACTATATTTTCAAGTCTTTTATCAGGTTTGAATTTTAGATATGATTTTTTTTTTTTTAATATAAGGAGCATTTTTGTTTGAATAAAATTTAAGTAAATCGAATTTTAATATAAATACTAAATATCGAGTGGGATATCAAAATAAAATATAATATTAGTCTATTATGGCTACCTAATATATTAATCCTTTTGTTAATTGACTCAAATCTTTCTATTGTTGTCTTGGATCCACAATTAATCCTTAGGATTGATATATTCTTTTCTATCGTATAGTTTGTACAATTTCCCTAAATTAAAAATTAATACTACCTCCATTTTAAAATAAGTGAATTCTTGAGGCAATGCACACCATTAAGAAAAAAAAAATTAGGACATAAAATAAATATCACTTTTTACGTTTGCTCTTTAGCTATTCTCAAATTATTCTTTCGCCTTTTTGCATTGGCTCTCAGCATCCCCAGGTCCTGTAACTTTGGGCGATCAATCCTATCATCGCAGAACTGATCGGTGACTCATCGACTTCCCCTTTCCTGTCGCTGACTTGGTTTCTTCCCTCAGAGCTGGCACACTGGAACCTTTGGTAGACTGAATAGCCACTCGGCGATTCGCCAAGTGCTATTGGTGATCATCAGGCTCACCTTTCTCCACTTCTATATTTTGTTTTGTTCCTTTATGTCTGTTAGTGTCTTTGCTTTGCTCCTCAATCCACATACCTGAAAATCAAGGCTTGAACATCAGTTTATAGCATAAATTAAGCATTTGAGGACACTAAATTTATCAAAACAAATCCCTAAATAAGTCCAAATCTTGGATTCATCAACACCCCCAACTTAAACTTTTGTTTGTCCTCAAGTAAAACTCAAGATCAACAGTTCAAAAAGGATGTCTCAAACAGTGCTGCATAAAACTCAACATGAATGTACACAATAAGGTTCAACTTACACATGCAATGATCAGTTGTGCACTCAAAGATTCAAATTGTAACTCACCATTATCAAAGATGCTCAAGTTCACAATACTTGCTTCAAATGCAAGTTCAAGCATGATGAGTCCACAAATTGGACTCATTTAAGGCTTTATTTTGATAGAAATAGTGTCCTCGACTGCTTATTTTGTCTCAATATATATCTAATGAAATCTCTTAAGTTTCAAGAAAATTTTAGTGGAAGCATGGACACTTAGGCACAAAAAGGAACAAAAAGGTTGAAAAGAACGAAGAAGCTGAAGCATGAGCATCGCCAAGAACCTTTGGTGATTCACCGAAAGGACAGACTCCGCCATTTGTTCAATTATGCGAAGCCTTGAAGGAAGAGGTCCAAAAAGGTGATGAAAAGAGCAGTCGGCGCTTCGCCGAATAGTTCCGCAAAGCAGTACTATACCTCCCAATGGTCCAGAACGTGAAGATGCTATAGGCAAGCACGAAACGGCGATGAAATAGAATAAGGGAGAGTCGCCGGGTCATTCGGCGGCATCAACTAACTTCACCGATTGAAAATATAAATAATTCAAAGTAAAATCAATGAACTCTCTTGAAATTATAACCTAGAAGATATAAATGAGGGGCAAAAATGAAAAAAAAATAAAAAAATCCAACAACTTTATTTAACTTTGAACAATACACTTATTTTGAATTATGAAAAAAGCTCAATAATTCACTAAATTATTTTAAAATAGAGGGAGTAATTAATTATATCTTAATTTCTTTAAAAACAACTATTTTAAACTAGTTGTTTTCAATAAACACAAAAATTAAAATACACTTAAGATATACTCTCCGTTCAGTTTTACTTGTCACTATTAAACTTGACACATCATTATGAAATCAATTATTGATAATTTGATATACATAGTTTACCAAATTATATTTGGTATTAGGTCTTGAAAAATGATTTGGAGAATAAGTATTTAATGTTAACGCTAAAACATGGAAAAATTAATTGTCTTTTTTTTTTGTTATGTCAAAAATGATAATTAAAAATATAAATTTATTTTAAAAATAAGTGACAAATAAAAGTGAATGGTGAAAGTATATATTACACAAATCAATGTGCATGTAGTACATGTATCACGAAAATCAGGTCACTATCAAAGTTAGGAACTAGCCAGCAATATAGTTTCAATAAAGTGTTTTTTTAACAATTTAGCCTGTAGAAAAATCCAAGTTAACAAATTTAAAAGTTAATAAAATAACAAATATGGTGGAGGTGATTGATGTTGTATACTAACTGAAATAATAGTTGTAGTTGACAGTAATGGTGATGGTTGTGATGATAAAGTTAGTTGATGGTAGTCATTCGCGATATATGAAAAATATGTGATGATTGACAATGTGTACATTGGCAGTAGTTGGCAGACAGAGGTGGATCAACACTTATAAGTGGAGTGTACGTGGACCCATCAACTTCGAAAAAAATCATATGTATATTTATCTTGAAAAATTGATCAAAATTAGGATATAATTAACCGTGCACCCATGAGAAGTGTATGAGTGCACTTGTGCCATTGGTACAAGCCAAAGAATTCAACCTCAAGATCAGGGTTCAAATCTAACTAAAGTCCTGTTTCACGTGAGATGACGATTATGATGATATATATGGTTAGTGATACTATTACTAATAGTGTAGTAGGAATATTATTCACATAAAATATAACTTAATGATGTTTAATTAGATTTTATTTAATATCTTAATGATTAATACCTACTCAAACTAAATAAATATTAAAATTCTAATATAAATATAGACACCTAATAATTTAAGATCCTAAATTTCAGAGTAGGATGGCAATAGTTACAAAAAGCCAAATGAAATTTATCATTTGGACATGCAAAATTCAATCATTAATCTACTCTTTTTGTTTTTTTCACTTAAGTTAACATTATATCTGATATTATAGGGAAATGCAATTGTCAAATGGAGCCAATTACTTATTTGTTTTCCTGTTCACAAAAAGACAATGGCAGATTGATTGGTCAATTAATTTATTTTTTTAAATTTCTTTAGGATCATCTTTATTGACCATACAAAAAGTAATTAAAAAAAATTAACCATTGTTATAAACGTGGTTGATTATGTTGATTGTGCTATGAAAGTGGTGAAAAATGATTGATAGTTTGGTGATAGTAGTTAATGACCATAGACCAATATGTGTGGATTCAGAATTTAAAGACGTCGGCGATTAATTATCTTAATATAAATATTAGCAAAATTTTCAATAATGATCAAAGAATAATATTATATCGAAATAATTACTAATGGGCTATGAAAGTGGTGAAGATGAGTAGTTTGGTGATAGTAGTTAATGACCATAGATGTTTATAAGTGGATTTAGGATTTAAAGACATCGAAAATATAACTATCTTAACATAAGTATTAGCAAAATTTTCAATAATGATTAAATTATAATATTATATCGAAATAGTCACTAAGTGTGAGTAGTGATAAAAACACAAGTATATATAACATATGTATATAAATAAAAATGATTTGTACAAACTGCATATTCTTGCAGTTTTAATTTTCGGCTCACTCATTTCTTTTTACCTTTTTAAGTTGTTTAAAATTTTCCTTAAAAACTACTCCAAGATATATACATATTATTTTTTGAGATCCAATCCCCAAACTCAAGTACAAGAAACTACTACTACAACCAACATGCCTGGAATACGCTTGTAATTTAGGGTGCACAATTAAGTTTATAGTCTCAAGATATATACGTATTATTTTTCGAAGTTAATGAATGTACATGCATCATAACTATTTAATGTGTGTCCGTCTTTGATCAAAATAATATCGTTGAAATGTTTATTCAAAAAAATTCTATAAATTAAAGATAGAAGTTCACCACCATGATAAAATCTATCCAAACTTTATACTCATCAAGAATATAATATGATATAATACAACACAATATGATACATAAGTATGGTATAGTGGTCACATTTTTACTTGTCTAGTTTACAAAACAAAAAAATAATTTATCACTTAATTCTTCATTTATTCTTATTATTAACTATAAATATTTCTCAAAATATTGAATTTATTATATTTAAAATATTATATAATAAAATTGTTATTGCATTTATAATTTCTCAAAAAATGTGTGAAATTACCATTAGACAAATAAAAATAAACGAAAGATGTACAAGATTTGCTTTTGATAAGTAAATCAAGAAATAGGAACATACATGTAAGCAACGATGGAGCTACAAAACAAGCCAATGATTATGAATTTAATAACTAAAATGAGTTAATGATTTGATGGCAAATTCAGAATTCTAAATTTCAAATTATAATTTTGCCTCTGAGTTAGTGAAGATTCAAAGAGATTGTCTTAAGCTTGACAGAACTAAATTGAATTAGCAGAAACTAATATTAAGAGGTGCTTCGAATAATTAGCTTGCAATTCGGGTGTAGCTCACAAATACTTAATTGGGAGTCGTCATTATTAATTAGTATCCGTTTCATGTATATGTAATGTATTGATATGTATATATAATATATCAATATTATATAAATATGATATACTCGTGTATAGATGATGTATATACATTATTGCTATACTAAAGTACACATTGCATATATGTTGTTTATAGAATAAAGGTATACATTGCAGGCCGTTTTTTTTTTTTTTTTTCGCAATCTCAACCAATTCAAATCTCTTTTCAAGAAGAAGAAGTCATTAATAGCTGAAAGAAGAATACGAAAAAGAAACTTCACTTACAATTGACATGTACTGTTAAATAATTATTTTTTAGTTTTTATATAAATTGATAATTAAATTATTTTGAATAAAAATTTATGATCGAAGGATCATTTTGCTTAATTATCTCTTACTTAAATGATACGATCAAAATTGAAAGGCCCATGAAATTTTTACCATTTCTTCTTCTTCTATTTTAATTTTGGGAAAATTGTACATAATGGTAAACTATTAATTTAAAATAAATAAAATAGCTACAGTTTCATTTATTTTCATTGAAGAGCAAATTTATCGGTCAGTTTGCTATTAATGGGTTTTTCTCCTTCACCCGATCTCAGTACAAGCCTCTACTAGTTAAATTGTTTCTTCTTGCTATAGTCTTTCTTCACTGATTTCAAGCCCTTCGGTATTACGAAGTTGCCGCTATGATTCTCGCGGAGATTTATTGAAATATAGCTTCCCGATTCATTTCTGAAGGAAAAAGTTGCTATCTTTTTTATCGAAATCGGATTAGATATACACTCTAACACCCAAGTCGCTGTGAATCAACATTGGTGTGTTGCTTTCTTCAACCTTATACTCAATTTTCAGCCTAATCACATTCATATCAACCTCAAATTGCGTTGCAATAACATTATACAACTCCTTATACGATGTTTAATTATATTTTATTACTAATAGTGTAGTAAAAATATTATTCACATAAAATATAACTTAATGATGTTTAATTAGATTTTATTTAATATCCTAATGATTAATACCTACTCAAACTAAATAAATATTAAAATTCTAATATAAATATAGACACCTAATAATTTAAGATCCTAAATTTTAGAGTAGGATGACAATAGTTACAAAAAGCCAAATGAAATTTATCATTTGGACATACCATATTCAATCATTAATCTACTCTTTTTTCTTCTTTTTTTCACTTAAAATAATATTATCTGATATTATAGGGAAATGCATGCAATTGTCAAATGGAGCCAAATTACTTATTTTTTTCCTGTTCACAAAAAGACAATGGCAGAATGATTGGTCAATTAATTTATTTTTTTAAATTTCTTTAGGATCATCTTTATTGACCATACAAAAAGTAGTTAAAAAAAATTAACCATAGTTATAAACGTGGTTGATTATGTTGATTAAGCTTTGAAAGTGGTGAAGAATGATTGGTAGTTTGGTGATAGTGGTTAATGACCATAGACCTATGTGTGGATTCAGAATTTAAAGACGTTGGTAATATAATTATCTTACTATAGGTGTTAGTAAAATTTTCAATAATAATCAAAGAATAATATTATATCGAAATAATTACTAATGGGCTATGAAAGTGGTGAAGATGAGTAGTTTGGTGATAGTAGTTAATGACCAATTGACCATAGATGTTTATACTTGAATTTAGGATTTAAAGACCTTCAGGGATATAATTATAATTATCTTAACATAAGTATTAGCAAAATTTTCAATAAATAATGATTAAAGAATAATATTATATCAAAATAGACACTAATAGTGTGAGTAGTGATAAAAACACAAGTATATATGTATATATATAAATAAAAGAGAAATGATTTGTGTGAACGGTATATTATTGTAGGTTCGATTTTCGGTTCACTCATTGCTTTTTACTTTTTTAAGCTATTTAAAATTTTCTTTAAAAAACTAATAAGTGACAATTAAGATTCAATCCCGAAACTCAAGTACGAGAAACTACTACTACAACCAACATGCCTCGAACACACTTGTAATTTGTTAGGGTGCACAACTAAATTTATAGTAGTTTCTCAAGATATATACGTATTATTTTATTAAGTTAATAATGCATGCATCACAACTATTCAACATGGGTCCGTCTTTGGTCAAATTAAAGTAATGTCGTTGAAATGTTTATTCAAAAAATTCTACAAATTAAAGATAGAAGTTCATCACCATGATAAAATCTATCCAAACTTTATACTCATCAAAAATATAATATGATATCATACAACATAATGCAGTACAATATGATACATAACACATTTTTACTTGTCTAGTTTACAAAACAAAAAAATAATTTGTCACTTAATTCTTCATTTATTCTTATTATTAACTATAATCACTTCTCAAAATATTAAATTTATTATATTTAAAAAGTTATATAATAAAATTGTTATTACATTTATTATTCCTCAAAAAAGGTGTCAAATTACCATTAGACGAATAAAATAAACGAAAGACATATAAGATCTGTTTTTGATAAGTAAATCAAGAAATAGGAACTTACATGTAAGCAACTATAGAGCTACAAAACGAGCCAATGATTATGAATTCAATAACTAAAATGAGTTAATGATTTGGTGGAAAATTCAGAATGTTGTTTATATAATAAAGTAAACATTATAGACCTTTTTTTTTTCAAATCTCTTTGGAAGAAGAAGAGGTCATTAATAGCTTAAAAGAAGAAAGACAAATAAAAAAGCACAAAGTGCACTTCACTTACCATTGACAAGTATTGTTGAATGATTATATTTTATATAAAGTGATAATTAAATTATTTTGAATAAAAATTTATGATCGAAGGATCATTTTGCTTAATTATCTCTTACTTAAATGAAACGATCAAAATTGTCAGGCCCATGAAATTTTTACCATTTCTTCTTTTTTTTTTTTTAACTTTTCAATATGTTAGGCCTACGAAATAGCCCAACCCAGTAGTCTCAACATATAGATTTTTATTATTATTATTTATACATTATAGTTTAATATTTGTAAATAACTTGTCTTTAAGCCCTTATGAAGTGATATTGTTAGGTCATTAATAAAGATTGTGATAGAGTGGTAAGTATTTCTTAATTCAGATGTTTCTGGTTCAACCTTTGAAGGATATAGAATCGCCTTTGTTAGAAAATGTCTTACCTCAAATATGGAACTTTTCAGGGTAAATTCAAATTGAGTAGGTCGTTTTTTTATTAATAAGAGTATAACATGATGGATTTGTTCCACTTTTAAAAGGAAACATAATTTTTTATTAAGGCATATTAGCACTAATCTATACTAATATTAGTTTTTTAAAAAGTAAATATCTCTCCACTATGTAAAGCATATATAGTTGTGGCAAAGATTAATTTGTTAATTTAAGAGGTGAAAATTTTTACCAAAATGAATTCGATTCACAAATACAGTTGAATATAAAATTTAAAAAACAATATCTTCTTCTTTTATTTTCTAATTTACATAAAAGATTTAATAAATTGTCATAGAAGAAAAAGAAATAGAAAAAAAGAATTTTGTATCTGATCTTTGTGGATCGAAATGTCTATATGTACAGCCCTTCAAATAGTATCCATAATAGACTTGTTTTTTTATAATAGATGAACTCAACTCTCATATACTATCGACGCTACGATTATACCGTCGAAAAACCATAGAACATTCCGGTAACTCACCGAGATCACCGAACAATGATTGGTCCTCCTCGCCGATCGGCAACATGAATGCCACGTCATCATCAACCCAAGTGGACCCCACTATCGTCGGCGAAGTACAATATTCTAACAATGTGGGCCCCACATAGGAGAAACAACCTAATAACTCTCCGGCACCGACCTCGGTCATGATGAAGTCTTTTTCGGGTTGGTAGGTGAAGACGGCCGATTGATCGGTGTTTGTGGCGGCAGAAGTGGTGGTCAGGTGGCGGTGTTTGGTGGTGGCCGCCGGAAGAGGGTGGTTGTGGTCGGAGGAGTAGGTGATAATGAGTACATTGGGGTCATGGTGGCAACGCTCTACTTGTTTTTTTGCTGGACAACCTTTTGAACTACTACATCGATAATAACCCCTGCATGTGATTACATGCAATAATGTTAAAAGAATATTTATTTTATTTTATTTTTTACACAAATGGTATAAAAATTATGAAACAAAATTATATTCATAAATGTTGTATATGAATTTATGTTTTTAATGAACTAAAGTTGCAAACAAAAACTATAATTGACATTACTAAGAAATTACTATTTTTTCACTAAAAAAATGTACCGTCATTATTTCTACAGATATTTTGATTGAATCGGTGAAAAAAGAAAAACTAGTAAAATTTTCATTTAGGAAAAATTAGGAAGTTTTCACTATTTCAGTGAGAATCTATTTACTATCATGTATTTTTCTAGTGAATTGACTTAATAAAAAATGAGTAAAAGAATCACGTTTTATAACATAAATTATTCACCGACGCGACAGATAAAATCTTTATTCTAGTAATTTAATTTGAATAATATGAAATGCGACTTTTAATTTGTAACCCTTTAAGATTAGCATTGATTTTAAAAAAAAAAAAAAAAAGAGTAATTGACATAGTATAACAAGTTAAATTTCATTAATGGTGAACTTGTTTATAATCTATGTATATAAATTCATAATGAATTAGAATTAATAGATATCTATCACTAGAGGACAAAATTTAAATGTTCATTAGTATAAAAAAATATTTAGATAATTTTTCTCATATATCTAAATTATTTTGATGATCTGAATTATCTAATACTTATACTAGTAAAATGATGAGTATCTAATATTTATACTGATAAAAAAAAATAAGAACTTAATAAAATATTCTAAGTATGTACAAATTAATCGAAAACATCACTATTATTAGTTTAAATCTTAATGAAAACACAATAGCAAGATATTCAAATAAAGCAAAATCACCAAAAGTGTGCAATCTCAAAACTTGTTTGGAACCTTCTTTTTATTAGTGGAATAAAATTAAAGAAAGCAGTATGATTTGTTCTCTTTTTTTTCACAAATTAGTAAATAAACCAAATATTAGTGGAACTTGATCCCATATATATATATAGACATACTACACAGGTGAAAGAGTGGATTAGAAAGTTGTTTTTTATTCGAATGGAGTCAGAATTTTCATTTTAAAAAAAAATACAATAAACATATGAAAAAGTTTAAACAATTCAATATATACTATATATACATAAATAATAATTTTAATAATTAATTTTCCTTTTTTTTTTCATCGAGGCCCTTTCGTTTGGTGCCCTAACTAGAGTACCTTCTTTGCACTTACATATATACATTTTAACTAGATAAGATCACAAAAGAAAAAATGGTTTGGAAGGAGTATTGTTGGTATACCCTATAGTACACCAATTATTCTCAACTTTGATTTTTACTTCAAATTTATACGATATAATTTTTTAACGAAGAGGACTACATTCATGATACTTACCTTGGTCACTTTTAGGGCTGGTGTCATAATGTAACAAGTGGGCATACTAGCTATAAAAAGAAACGACATGCAATGATAGTTTAATAATAATGGTTAATAATAGCACTATGTCAATAATGGATCCATTTTTTGTGGACATACACATTAATGTTGTAGAATTAATCTAAATTATTAATTAATTATTATGAATCATGATCCCCCACTTAATTATAAGCTAGAACCGTTACTGCAAAGAGACAAAGTATTAATTCTTTTATAATATAATATTCTTGCTTACAAAAGCAAGTTCAAGGAATTCATTGAGTCGTAGTGAAATATTCTTTTATAATATAATATTCTTGCTTACAAAAGTAAGTTCAAGGAATTCATTGAGTCGTAGTGAAATGAATGTGATCTCTTTTATTTTTAATCAAAGATTTCAAGTTTGAATTTTTAAATGTAAAATAAATAAATTATTGAAAGTATTATCTTATAATGCGCGAATTCAAATTTTATCAAATCCTAATATGATTACCGAATAGAAAACTAAATATATTTTGTAAATTACTTGAGTTATTTAGAGAAAGATAAATGATAGTTTAGACAAATATTTTTATAATTACTAAAGATATTAGATATATTTTTCAAGAGGTGTGTAAAGAGTGACGGATTATTAGAAAATTATGTTAGCTACGGATTCAAAAATTTAAATATGAATAATGACTTTCTTTACCATAATGTCAAAAGATTATATAATATAAGAAAAATAATTTAATTTTTTTTTTTGTTGTTCTATTTAGCTTCTAAGCGTACCACGAACTTGAAATATCATATAGGTATATTCACAAGTAAACTTCGTCAATTCAAATTTAAATAACTCATCGTTATAAATCATTTTTGAACTTACAATTGGCTCAAAGACATCCAAATCATCTCTTCCTTTTTACCTCCGTTTTAAACGAAAAAGGTTCCATCAGATTCTTAGTAATCATCGGCGATCCATATTCAATAAAACACATAGGGAAATTGAACTTCTAACTAAAACAAGAATTTTAGAAGGAAAAAAATCTTTTCCAAGTGATAATTATTATAATATTATTAGAGAATATTAATTACTATATTTTTATGAAATGCAAAAGGAACATATTAAATTGGGAAAAATAAATAAAAACAATATTAATTATTAATATACCTGGGATAAGGTGATCCTTTAATTGGTTTTTGGCCATACTTCCTCCAAGTACAAGAATCAGATGGAGGATAAATATCCCCTTTATAATTACTTCTTGATATATCACAATCTTTAATCGGCACTGAAATTACTCTCTTCTTTGCTCCTTTTTTACTACAATTATTCAAAAACTATAACATATTATTTCCTCAATATATCACCAATTACCTCGAATCACTAGAAAAAAAAAACGTTAATTTCTGATGAACGTTTCATTTGAATATAGCTCGTGATAAGGGGTTTTTGACATAAAAAAATCATCTAAAATGTTATCAACGAGATAAATTCCATTAGAAATTAGCGATTTTCTGGTGTTGATCGATCCCTCACTAAAAGAAGAGGGAAAAAGAATCAAGAATTCATATACAAATTACCTTAATTTTTTTGGTAATGACATGTTAACTTCAGTTATTTCATCATCGCCATATAAAGATCCCTCAGCTGAATTTTCTGCTATAGAATCTTCTTTGTATCGTTTTAATTTTATCGAATGCCTTTGAAATGACTCTTCTTGCTTATGAAAATATGGATCTTTTTGTAGCTTCACACCTTCCATGACCAAAAATTAGCAAGCTAAATCTAGGTTGTGTTGAAATTAAATCTTCTTTATTACAAACTATTTTTGGTAGCTATATTCTTCAATTTCAAGAACTTTGAAGGCTTTAAATATGAGGTGCATTCAAGGAAGAAGGAAAGTGATGGAATTTGGCTTAAAATAATATATGGTGAAGGGAAAAATGTATTCCACTCGTCCTAGTTTATATAATTATATTACACACTTTCTTTGTTTGATCAATTACAGGAAGAATTATACGTTTCTATATTTAGTAACAAAATAAACTTTTAATGTTCATTTAACCCTTAATGATATGTTTTGTAACGGTACAAAATATTTATTACTTATTTTAAACCACAAATATCAAAAGGTTTTTTCCTTTTTTAAACTCAGTACTCAATCAAACTAGATCATATAAATTGTTACGTGGGATAGTTAAATGTTTGACAGATTGGCAATAATATAGTTTATTAAGGACGTGGGAGCAATTAAGACATAAGAATAATAATTGTGATTTGTTTCAAAGGGGTGCTGTGTTCATGTAAAAAAAAGATATTTTTTAAAAGGGCCCTTAAACTTAATTTGTTTTTCTTTTCTTTTCTTTTTTGCCCCTATACTTATAATTAAATATTGATAAGACATGAAATTCCTGTCACATTATTTATATCAAGTTAGACAATTTATTATATCCAAAAAAAAATGAATATTAGATTAAAATGGACTGAATTATAAAATTTGCTTGAGTCGTGATTTGCTCAAATAGTCAAATTTACTTTTAGTTAAAATGGGCTAAAATCGAGTTAAGCTCAATTAGTGATCAAGTTGATAAAGATTTGAATGTATTTTATTTTTTTTGTGCTTTATTTCCTTTCTGATGTTTATCTGATACTCGTTTTGAAATTTGATTAATTTGAAATCGTAAAAAAAAGCTTTACTTTAAATTTAAATGATAATGCGCTTCCAAATAAAAGTGACTTTTATTTTTAAGATTCACATAAAAACTCTAATGGAAAATGGAAGAATAGTTAATTATTACTCACCACAACCTTTTGCACTATTAATGAAGTTTAATTTGCTATAGCTAATGCTTAATAGTATATCTTATTTTGAAGTTACTAATCCACTTTCTATCAACATTTATAGTTAAAAATTATGGAAATCATATTAGTCCTTTATATTACTTCAATTAATAGTTCAAGTGACTTAAGTGTATAATATTCTTTTATACTATCGGTATAAAAGATCAAAGGTGGAATATCATGCTTGAATACTTAATACTTTTTTTTTTCTTCCTTTTAATTTTTTTTTTTGGTTGTTAGTTTGATTTATCAGTTTATAAATATACTTAATCAATAATTGAATCAAGTGATCTTTAATGATATGATTGTCGATTAAACCGATAAAGATAGATCTTCTAAAAGCTAACTCTATATAATCTCATAAGTAAAATATGTAAAATAGTGGCAAATCTATAATTTTAAGGTCGCAAATGCTTGCTTTCATAGAGTAGCTACAAATCACGTAGTAAAAGGTTATTGAAAAAACTACGATTAATATCAACCATTACACACACAGTTAAAAAAAAACACATCTTGGAAAATTGAAATAGCAGATTTTTTAGCCAATTGCCAAAGTTTTTTATTGTAAAAGTTACTCAATAAAATGATAAGAACAAAATTGGTACGTAGCTAAAATTAATTATTCCAATATAAAAATTTGGTTTATTTTCATTATGTTTTTCTAGATGACTTTTTTTTCTATTAGCAACCAAAATTATTGGACAACTATTTCCAACTTGATTAAAAAAGAAACTCGGTTCTATGAACGATTTTGGTCCAAAATGACAAAACAAAGAGAGGTAGAGAGGTTGTTTCTGATAGACTCTCAACACAAGTAAAAAGATTAGCGCAAGTAAAGAAGTCGTAACAAAATATTATAGAAAGCATGGCAAAACATTAAAAAAACATAGCCAAAAATGAAAACAAACTAACATATCCAAATATGCCAAATTAACATTTTAACTCACCAAAACTTTTAAACTCCTCAAAGAGTAATTAGTAATTGTTGGTCTACAAAATGGATAAAAAACATAACACTTGATGAGGAAACAAACTGATCCAACACTGGGATTTCCAACTTACTGAATGTTTGAAGATTTGTTAAGGATAACACCTTCATATTTGACCTGGAACCACTTCATTGAGTCCTCTTTTGTGACCCTGTGTTGAATTCCAACTCGAGACTTGCATCTACGACGACGAGCAACACGGTATCCTGGGCGCTCTAGCACAACATAGAAATCCATACCGTAGATACCGGTTGAAGGATCATACCTGTAAAACAGATAAAAGAATAGATATGTCAAACAAAAAAGTAACAGCACAATCATCGTACATCCTATGCTCAGTGGCTGGGTTTATTTCTCTATATTTCGACTCCTCTGAGTAATAATCCCAACTCAATCATTGACCACACTCGTATAGAACTTGAGGAAGACACAACCCAAGAAAATCTTGAAGATGAAATATATGCTTAAAATGAAAAGCTCTAGCAACGTAATTTAAAGCTTAATGATCCATATGCAAAAGAGCACACCCTTGCAGTGCTTCTAACTCATTAGGCAGAATGTTATCAATACTCAAAATAAAAAATAAGGTGAAAGTACTCCAAATAAAATTATTAATTATATAAGCAAGATACAAATCTGCTTACTTAATTCCAAGATCGATGTGCTCCTGGATACCAAAACCAAAGCAGCCAGTTTCACTGAAGTTTCTTCTCAACAACTCGTACTCCTTGACTTTCAATCCACTCTCAAGGAGCTGCATAGCTTTCTCTCCTCTCACGGTGACATAGCAAGCTATCTTCTCATTACGCCTGATTCCGAAGGATCGCACAGTATACCTAGCTGTCAAAGAGAGAAATACAGGCAACAGAGGAGACTAAACATCATCAATAAAAGAAACGAGGCATAAGCACTTCATCAGTTATATTAACAAGCAATGGAATAAAACAAATCATGGGATTTATTTATTTGCCTCAGCACAAATGTATCAATGTATAAACACCGTTTTATTAGTATCTTATGAGAGTCCAGATATTATTCAACAATTCCAAAACTCAGAGTTCCTTTAATTCATGCATATATAGGTGAAGAAATCCACAAATAACTAGGAGATTCTTCCCATCGATCCTAGTCTTAGTGGACAAAGTTACTGGGTACTTCTTATTGGTGGGAGGTGGGAGGTGGCAGGTATGCTCAAAAACTTCAGCATGGATGGATAGATGCCATACGACAGTTAGCTATTAAGGCCATGGAATTAGTCGAGGTGCGCGAAAGCTGGCCCGAACACCACGGTCATAAAAAAGGGCATACAACCATTAATTATTGGTTTCTTTCATGCTAAAGTGTGTCGATAAGATTCATCTTCATAATGCCAAAAACAACTACGCCTCAAACCCAAACTAGTTGAGGTGTGTTAGATGAATCCACAATATCCATTCCACCACATATGAGCCTGTTTTCACTATTCATATAGGATAAACAACTGGTTACTCCCACAACCTGATATTTACACCTCAATCTATATTACGCCACTATGTGAATCTTATTTATTTAAACACTAAACAACTTTATGGAAATTAGACCCACATCTCCTCAGTACTAATATTGCATTTCACAGAGAGGTGCCTAAATATCAGAAATGAGAAAAAAAGGGAACAAATTGAAGGTTCAAAAAGTTCACCTTTGGAGAAAACAGGGGATTGACCGCTTAGTTGCTCCAAGACCTACAAATATGAATCAACGCATCGCTGATTTCAGTTTCACAACAACAAAAAAAAAAAATCAACTTCTAAAGCAGCCTCAAACACTTTAGAGAAGGAGAATGACCTTGGCCGCCCTGGTAAGCCTATCTCCGCTCTCACCGACAGAGATGTTGAGGACTAGCTTCTGAACCTTGATATCCCTCATTGGGTTGCTCAATTTCTTCTCTGACGCCTACTCATTCAGTTGAGAATCAATGTATGAAGATCAGTGGTTTTAGATATAAAGAAAACTGACTCGTATGTCATAAACACATATATTAGTGCTCAATATAGTCAATTAGAATCGCAGAAAATTGATTCTTACATCATAAATACAAAATAGTGGGTTCAAATTAGTCAATTACATTTGCCGAAAAATTAATTCTTTTTTTTACAATAAAATTGATTCTTACTTCATAGAAACAAATTAGTAGATGCACTTTAGTCATATACATTTGCAGAAAATTAATTCTTACTTCATAAAAAACAAAATAATGGGTTCAAATTAGTCATTTAGAATTACAAAAAAAAATGTTTCTTACATCATAAATGCAAATTATGAGGTTCAAATCAGTCATTTATATTAGCAGAATATCGATTCCATCTCTTTTTTTTATAACCGTGGTGTCACGACCAGCTTGTGCACACCTCAACTCCTTCCACAAGCTATCTGCCACCTCCCACCAGCATCATGTACTAGATAACTGTACTTAAACCAGGTATCACCGTAGCGGTAATTGATCCCTTCTACTTAAACACATACTAATTGGTGCACATTAATCATTTAGATTTGCAGAAATTGATTTTTACATCATAAATCACTAATTACAGCAGAAAATTGATTCTTACACCTTAAACAAAAACTGATAGGTTCAAATTAGACATTTAATTAGCAGAAAAATTGATTATTTACTTATTAAACACAAATTAGTAGATCCAGCTCGCAATTTTACAGCAAAAAAAAAAAAAAAACTCATCCATTGGTATTAATTTGAAGGCAAAAATAACAACAAATAAATATGAAACCGAAAACGTACCATTGGATTCCGTTCTGAAGAGCTTTTTTTTCCTGCAGAAGAAGATGAAGAAGCGGCGAAGTAGGGTTTATTGCAAAGATTTAAAGCAGATAGAAAATTTGGACTTGATTTATCCCCTTCTATTTGGGCTTGGGCTAATGTTGTATTTTTATCATCTTTTTTTTTTTTTTAATTTGGGCTATGGGATCACTTGTACTTTTGTCCCTAATTTGTGTTGGTCTTTAATTTAGGACAAACAAAATAAATATCACTAGTTTATGGTCTAATTACGTGTCTTTTTGTGAGTTTTTGAAATTATTATTGGTGGCAAATTTTGGTTCCTAGCGTACAGATACATGTATCTGGAATGCATGAGGTCAACATTAGGTATAACTTGTTTCAGATACACTGTATCCAAGTTGATTCTGTGTATCTGAGATACACTGACTCTCTTGCTTGCATTTCTCGTATGTCGCTCGAATCTCTCCTTTTTTCGTTTGCCACTCTCCCTCTCTCTCTTGTTCGCCTCTCGCTCGATGTATTTGTATTTCATAATGTATTTGAAATGTATATAGTATGATTCGCATGTTTCTGGGATACACTGACTCTCTCACTCGCCTCTCTTCTTATGTATCTATATTTTAGAGTGTATTTGATTGTTAAAATACATGTATATAGGTGTATCTAACTTGAAATCTGATATGAAATTATTAATTAGTGAGACAATATGTATTATTTCAAACTATATGGAGAACTAGTAAATAGAGAGAAATAATGAAAACACTCCTAAACTCGACGTGAATTATTAGCTTCATCCTCAAATTATTGAAAACCTTAAAAACACCTCTTTACTTGACTAATTGAACTTAAATACACCCTGATCTTGCGACATGAATGAAATATACCCTTAAATTTTTGTCAAATTTAGGAGTGTTTTCAACACTTTTCTCAACTTTTATTAAAAGTGTCATGCTCCTACAAGAGTGTGAGACCATTTGTTATGTCTTGTAGCAGATCAGGTGTGTATCTAAGTTTAGTTGGTCAAGTAGAGAGATGTTTTTAATGTTGTCAATAGTTCGGAATGAAACTAATAATTTGCGTCAAGTTCAAGGGTGTCTTCATTACTTCTTTCTAGCAAATATGGTAAGAATATTTGTATAATTAGATAATTTTTCCTTTAACTTATATTCCTCGTAAAAAATATTATTTTCGTAGGGCATAATATCTCACAAGTTAAAACTTGATATATTCACATACTATCATAGAATACGCTTTTTGTAATCGATAACAACTATATTGAAACGGAAAATGATGGATCCATCTATAATTTTCAAAAATCAGAATGCAGTGAGAATTTTTAATCACTGAATTATGCATAAAATTCTAAACATGAAACGAACACGAGGTACTAAAAACGATGGATATATTTAAACAAAAAATGCACTTATTAAAATAGCAAATGGGTACCAAAATGATGAAGAAGAGATTCTAAGATTCAAATTGTTTTGTTGATTTTTTTTTTACTTCTATAGAAATTTGAACTCCAATGCACCCAAAATGGCATATTTTCGCATCCCTCCGGGTCAAGGCAATAATGAAGATTATTACTTGCGTCTTCTTTATTTTATTTTTTTATAATCAGATTGAGTTCGATATTTGATTAATTTTCTTTTCATATGATCACGTTTTTATTTTAATATCTCAAATTATAATTAATTTTAATTCTTCAACAATAGTCTTTTTTTTATAACCATTAGAAAATTACTACTATACGTATTACAAATATTTAGGATTTAGAAAAATTAATTTTCCTTATACAGTCCTGACATTAGAAATATAGTAATTTTTCTTTATTAGAAATGTAGTAAATTTTCTTTTCAAATTTATAAGTTTTTAATTAAATGACGGTAAAATTTTGTATGATATTTTAGAACTTTGAATTAAACTACTTAAAACTTATAATCTACTAATATGATTTTTGATAACAACAACCAAGATATTGTATTCCATTAAATGGGCTAACATTTTATCAACTTGAATCCTTACCAAGTTATATAATAAAATAATAGCGCATTGCATACTAAGTTATAAACCATAAACTGTTGAAGGATAAAATAGTAACATTACTAAGCTAGTTAGTTAGGCATCTTAAGTTAGTTACAACTTCTAATTAAGAAGTTAGTTACAATAAGATTCCCTATTAGCTTTCATTATATATACTTCTGTATCCAAATCATAAAGAACACACTTGAATGATAATCAATGAGAATTCTCTCTTTCTGATTCTTCTTCTTCATCTCTTCATTTTCACCAACAAGTTCATGGTATCAGAGCAGAAGATCTTACTCTGTTGAAGGCTGATTTCAATTACAAGTCAGTGCTAGTTGCTTCCGCTAATCAAGTGTTGGTTCGTACAAGTGTTGAAGGAAGGTCAAGGACAACAAATGATAACACTAGAGAGGAAGATCAACATAATGGTGAGTTAAGGGCTGGGTTGAATGAAGAGCCACTGCAGGTATCTGTACAACCACCTATTGATCACAATCAACAAAATAGAAAATCTGCAAGAAGCAGTAAACCACCTATTTGGATGAAAGATTTTGTATCTCTCAACATTCATAAGGGTTCAGGCTATGGTATTCAAAACTACATGAGTTATGATAAGATATCAGACAAGTATAGTGCCTACATAACTGCATTTTCAAACAATGTAGAACCAAAGTCTTACGCAGAAGCTGCCACAGATCCAAGATGGATATAAGCTATGAAGTCTGAAATTGAAGCATTGCAAAGCAATCATACTTGGGACATAGTGACTCTTCGTGAAGGAAAAACTCCAATAGGGTGCAAATGGATATTCAAAGTAAAATATAAATCCACAGGAGAGGTAGAAAGGTTTAAAGCAAGGCTGGTGGCTAAAGGCTACAACCAACAAGAATGAATTGACTATCAGGAGACATTTTCTCCTGTAGTAAAGATGAAGACTGTTAGGTCTGTGTTGACATTAGCTGCACAAAATCAGTGGCATGTACATCAA
>JAJOOH010016190.1:0-13257 GCA_029582605.1 Solanum gracilifrons
GAATAATAATTTTTTTTCTAATGGTAGGAAAAAGAAAAGAGAGAAATATAATAAGATTCTGTAAAAAAAAAAAAAAAAAAAAGGAAGAGAGAACCAAACCGAAGAAAATCAACAATGCCCAAATCGATGAACGGAAACTACATTTGGTTTGTTTTGATTTTAATATTTTTAAAAATTGATTAAATTGGTTCGATTTTTATTTTAATCATTGATAAAATCTATGAGCAATTATCACTCAATTCACCAAGTTTCCATTGACAGCCATTAGAGAACTTAAGCTAAGAAGAGAAGAGAAAGAAGTTTATTAAGAGTGAGTGAAAACTGATACATTGTATTGGTACACTATCACGTATATATACATCATCATCTAATAAGGACAACTAATATCTACTAATAGAAAATATCTACTAACAGAATTAACAAAACGTCTACCAACAGTTATAACAAACTTCACTAACAGTATCTATCATTTGTAATGTCCAAATTGCCCCTTTTGCTCATTTCATCACGTTACGCCTATTTCATCACTCCCCCTCAAGCTGGCTGGTATGAAGACATTCAACATACCAAGCTTGCCTGCTAGGAACTCGTGCTGTGGTCGTGGCAAACTTTTAGTCAAAACATCTGCCAATTGATCTTTAGAACCTACATGCACTGTCTTGATCAACCCTTCTTGAATTTTCTGCCTGATGAAGTGACAATCTATCTCAATATGTTTAGTACATTCGTGAAAAACAGGATTTGCTGCAATTTGTAATGCAGCTTTGCTATCACTGTGTACAATCACTGGTGTAACTAACTCACCATCTAATTCTTTCAACAAAGCAGTCAGCCACACTACTTCAGAAACAACATTTGCCATGCTCCTGTATTCAGCTTCTGCTGAACTTCTGGAAACCACACTTTGTTTCTTTGATTTCCAAGAAACCAATGAACTCCCATGTTTGATCACAAAGCCTGAGACTGATCGTCTTGTGTTTGGGCAAGAGGCCCAATCTGAATCACAATAAATTGTCAGTGAATTGGAAACTTTACTACTCAATAATATGCCAAGAGCTGGCTCTCTTTTGATATACTTCATGACCCTAACTGCTGCATCCTAATGGGATTGTTTAGGTTGCTGTAAAAATTGACTAAGGGTTTGTACTGCATAACCTATGTCAAGTCTTGTAAGTGTCAAGTATAACATCTTCTCAATTAACCTTTGGTATTTTGTCTTATCTTCTAACATGTCATCATCTGTGGTTTGCATCAACTCATCAAGATCTTGTGTTGTTAGCTTTATATTGGCCTCTAGTGGTGTCCATACTGGTTTGACAGCTCCAATCCCCAATTCTGAAATAATCTCCAAAGCATATTTCCTCTGGTTTACTAGTATACCTTTAGAGGATCTGCTGAACTCCATGCCAAGAAAAAACTTCAATGTTCCTAAGTCTTTGATCTTGAAAGCTTTATGCAGAGATGCTTTGGTTTCCTCAATAACAGACATACTGCTACCTGTTACCAACATATCATCCACATAGATTAAAATAATGACAATATCAGTGCCTTTCTTCTTTATGAACAATGAGTGATCCATACAACTTTGAACAAAGCCTGAATGGATCAATGCCTCAGATAATTTCAGATTCCATTGTCTAATTGCTTGTTTTAACCCATAGAGTGATTTAACAAGTCTACAAACAGTGCCAGACTCCCCCTGACTTGGTAATCCCTGAGGAAGCTGCATGTATACCTCATCATCCAAATCACCCTGAAGAAAAGCATTATAGACATCAAGCTGGTGAACATGCCAATTATGCTGAGCAGCCAGTGACAACACAATTCTGACAGTGGCAATTTTGACCACAGGGGAAAATGTTTCATTGTAATCCAGACCTTCTTGCTGATTATAACCCTTAGCCACCAGCCTGGCTTTGAATCTCTCCACCTCACCAGAAGCCAGCAACTTAACCTTATAAACCCACATACAATCAATAGCTAATTTGTCTGGAGGTAGGGGTACCAGGTCCCAAGTATGATTGAGCTTAAGAGCCTCCAATTCAGAATGCATATCTTCAACCCACCTATTATCCTTAATAGCCTCATGATATGATCTAGGTTCCTGTATATGAGAGAGAGAACTAAGATACACCTGATGAGCTGGGGAAATAGTTTCATAGGAAAGATAGGCACTGAGTGGGTAGGTAACAGTAGCAGCCTTCTTTGTGACATAATCAACATGCCAAATAGGTGCTTTAGACATTCTTTGGGATCTCCTAGGCTGAGAGGGATTGGGGTCAGGCAGAACTGTATCTGGAGAGAGATGTGGAACAATATGTGATGGAGAAGTATGTGGGGAAACAGGAGACTGTGTAGGCATTTCACTAGCAGGATCAATAACATTAGTAGGAGGAGGATCATGTACATGAGAGATGTCATTAGAAGAGAATGAGTCATAAGACCAAGGAAATGAAACAGTAGGAAGGACATGCTCAGGAGAGGACTGGAAAGGAAAAACAAGTTCCCTGAATGTGACATCTCTATTGACAAAAAATCTTTTCTGAGCTATATCAAATAAAATGTATCCTTTGGTAGTAGTAGATTAACCCATGAGCACTGAAGGCACAACTCTAGGAGCAAATTTATCCTTTCTAGGTAAGGCACTAGCATAGCACAAACACCCAAAAGTCCTGAGATGTGTAAGTGAAGGTTGTTTCCCAAAAAACAATTCATAAGGAGACTTACCACCAAGAACTGTTGATGGTAGTCTATTAATAATATAAGCTGCAGTTAAGACGCAATGCCCCTAGAATCTAAGAGAAACATGTCCTTGAAATCTTAGAGCTCTAGCTACTTCAAGTAAATGTCTATGCTTCCTTTCAGCCACACCATTCTGTTGAGGGGTATAGACACAAGTTTTTTGATGGATAATACCAAGTTCCTGAAGAAAATGTGACATCTCAGAGTTGACAAATTCACCACCATTATCTGTTCTAATCATTTGAACATTTGCCTGGAATTGAGTGTGTATCATTCTGAGAAATTGTCACAAAACTAATATAACATCACTCTTAAATTTGAGCAGAAAAATCCATGTAACATGAGAAAAATCATCAACGACAGTCAAAAATGTTTATTCCCATCAAAAGTTTCAGCATGATATGGTCCCCAAGCATCAAGATGTAACAGTTCAAACACTGTAACAGAAGTACTAGTAGAATGAGGAAATGAAAGTCTAGTGTGTTTGGCCAAAGGACACACTTCACAACCAGCTACAATCGATTTACAATCATCCAATTTATAACCAAATAAGTGTTTCATGGAAGTACTAGAAGGATGAGCAAGCCTTCTATGCCATAGCAGTATATCTTCTTGTTTCTTCTCAGCAATATGAGCTCTATGAACATCTACATTATTGTGTGGTGATGTGAACATTATGTATAGACCAACAGTCTCCTTACCAATCCCCTTCAAGATCCCACTGGTAAGGTCCTGGAATAAGCAGAAACCAGGATAAAATGAGACAAAACAATTGAGCTCTCTAGTCATCTTTGATACTGACAGAAGGTTGTACTTAAAATCAGGTATGAACAAAACATTTTCAAGGACTCCTATATCTCCCAAGTTGCACTTTCCTGTGTGAGACACCATTGTTACTTCCATTAGGCAAATAAACCTTCCTGTTATGAGTTGTTCTTACCTGTTTCACATCAGTCATTATATCTAAACTAGTAGTCATATGATTTGTAGCTCCTGTGTCTATTATCCACTTCACTTGTTCTACTGTTGATAAAATTTTGAAGTCAATACCTGCCATATGAGCCATGTAATCTGGTTGTTTATCCTTGTCAATCATCATTTTTATCTTGTTCTGTTGATCCTCAGTTAGGTATGGTGCTCTGTGAAAATCTCTTTTTCCAGTTGAGCTTTCTCCTTTCCCAATTGAGCATTCTGTCTTAAGACTTGCATACACATTTGGATTAATGTTTTCAGTTTGAGCATTATAAGCAGTGGCATCTCCTTGATACACATGTGTACCAGTATCCTCAGCATGAGCATTGTGTGCAGTGGAGAACTCCTCCTTCTTCTTTCCCTTATATCCTGGTAGATAACCAACCAGTCTGTAGCATACATTCTTTGTGTGACCCTTAAGTTTACAGTGGTCACATTGAAGATTCCAGTTCTTTGATGGCTTATGATAAGAGTTTCCTCTTCCTGCCATCAAAGCACCTAGTTCAATTCTTTCTCCTGAATTTGTAATTGACCTTTGACTCTCCCTTTCAATCAACATAGAGTAGGCCTTGTTGATATTAGGAGTTGGACTGGTCATCAGTATTTGACTCCTAGCTTGTTCATAATTCTCATTCAAACCCATAAGAAACTGCATCACCTTTAACCTTTGTATATGTAGCATAAAATCCTTGGATTTAGCACAATCACAAGGAGGTGGTGTCATGCTATCAAATTCTGCCCAGAAATGTCTCAATTTTGAGAAATAGGTAGACACATTATCAGTTCCTTGTATCAAAGTTACCATATCCTTATGCAGTTGGTAGACTCGCGAAGTGTTCACCTTATCAAACCTCTCCTTAAGATCTTCCCAAATCATCTTCGCATTCTCTGCATAGACGATTCCTGCATGTAGTTCCTTTGATACTGATCCCAGTATCCATCCAATTACAATGGCATCACACCTATCCCATTGATGAGCTAAATCTGAAGTGAAATCCTCTTTTTTTAAGGTTCCATCTACGATCCCCAGCTTGTTTTTTCCAAGCAGTTGAATTCGCATCGATCTGCTCCAAATCGAATAGTTTTCAGATCCCGTTAATTGAATGGAAACAATTGGACCTCCAGTTGTATCTGAAGGATGAATGAAGAGTGCATGTGTGTAGTCGATCTTCGTGGCTGCCATTAAAACTTCAATTCAGCAATCGCACTTATCTTCCAATCACAATGCTCCTCTGTCTAAAACAATCGATTCAAACTCACAATAGTGGTTATGAGCTTTGATACCATGATAAAATATATGAACAATTATCACTCAATTCACCAAGTTTCCATTGACAGCCATTAGAGAACTTAAGCTAAGAAGAGAAGAGAAAGAAGTTTATTAAGAGTGAGTGAAAACTGATACATTGTATTGGTACACTATCACGTATATATACATCATCGTCTAATAAGGACAACTAATATCTACTAATAGAAAATATCTACTAACAGAATTAACAAAACGTCTACCAACAGTAATAACAAACTTCACTAACAGTATCTATCATTTGTAATGTCCAAATTGCCCCTTTTGCTCATATCATCACGTTACGCCTATTTCATCAATCATAACTGATCCAAATCAGATCATGAACACTTCTACACAAAATCAAACAGATCACAATATTACTAATATACTTTATTCAACAATATCATTCTTATACCCCTATTAAACGAATCGTACAGTGATAGATCTAGAATTTTCATTTAGGGGTTTGAAAAAAAATAGCTTGCTCACCCAACAGGAATAGATCACAACATTACTAATATACTTTATCCAACACTATCATTCTTATACACCCTATTAAACGAACCGTACATGATTCAAAATTTTCATTTAGAGGGTTCATGAAAAAAATATATATATATACCTTGCGCATCAAACACTAGTCAAATTTACAAACTGAGGATATTTGTGGCCCAAGTTGCACAGTCTAATATCAGTGGGCAATCTCTCTTCTTTGATTGAGGTAGTTCAAAATTAGTGCATATTTAATAATATTAATATTCTACCTTTATATATACAACATTTTTTTGTTGAGGGTTCGAGTGAACTCTGGACCCACGTAGGTCCGCTCCTGGAATAGTATATCTGACGGTTAAACTGTACCATAATGAAAACAGTAGTACTTGGGGGTGAATTTTCAAACCAAACTATACTCTAGGTGCTTCGCATTTCATACCCCATTAAAATGGTCGTATGTAGTTTGGTTGACAAACTAAAATGGTGTAGTTTGATTGAGACAAGTTTATTTTTTTTGATTTTTCATTCGGTGTTCGGAGCTCAGATTGAAGCTCCGATTAAATTTGGATTGCACACTGCAGTGCTCATTCGGGGTGACGCTTCCAACATGATTTTCTCCATACCCAAGGCTCGAACCTGAGACATCTGATTAAGAAATATAGAAATCCTATGACATGGTTAAAATTATTTTAAAAATAAATGAATTTTTAAATAGATTAATATATTTTCGTAGATTCTTTTGTGTAATAAGTGAAATCCAATATAATGAAGTGTTGATAGTATCATTTAATATCTGTCACATAAAAAAATATATCATTTTTTTAGACTCATTAAAACTAGTGTATCAACCATATAGTAATTATTTGACATTTTTATGTGAAAAAGTCCCCAGTATAATTATTGGACCTTTAAGCCCTCACTAACGAATCATGAAAATCATTTATATATCTCTAACTTTATTTTGTAAAACTCAAAATTTCTTCTTAGTTTTGAATAATGAAAATTCTTCCCTTGCACAAAACTAACATTTTAAAAATACCTAGATTTTATATCATGTATCAAACATTATCCTTTACTTAAAATTATGATTTTTTTTCTAATCTATGTAACAAATTAACTTGTAAAAGATAAACATTATTTCGTAGACGAAAGAATAAAAAAGTGAAAAGTACTAATTGGATGTATAAATTAATGACATTCTAATATCTATGATAAAATAAATGAATAGAATAAGAAAATTTAATTTTATTAATAATAATCAAAACTCTAATATTTATTTACACAAATAAAAGTAACAGAGAGTAATAACTTTATAAATATATTAATATATGTAACACCAAAATAGTTAACAAAAAAGTGTATATATTATAACAAATTTCTACAAAAAAAATAATCTACTTATATTACAAATAAATTTTAAATTGTAATTTAAAAGCTATTTCTTTGATCACAACTAAACAGACAAATAAAAATAAGAGAGAAGTGAAATTTAAACATACATACGCACATGCATGCATAACATACGTCTATTTAATGCATGTATATTTAAATATTTATCACAAATATAGTGTTGGATTATGTTAATAATTCATAGAAGAGTTATTTTACCTATATAATGTTATTGAATATAAATAAAAATACATTAAAACCAGGTCAAAAAAACAAAATATTATACATTATAGAAAGTATTACATAGATGGAAGATTGAAATTATCAAAGATAAAATATTGTATATCATAACAAGGGGTCTATGTCTATTATTCAAAATTAAAAGTGAATTTTAATTATTAAAGTCAAATTAATGAAAATAAATGATTTTTTCATTAATAATTCAAAGAAAAGACAAAGATAGAAGAAAATATTGTTTTTTTTTATTTGAGCTGAATCTTGTCTATTCCAACCGACAATTAAAGAACTAAATGCCAAAAATGTTAAGTACAATTAAATTGTGCCTATTACACCCAAAATGAATTTGCCTAAGAATTACTTGGGTTAAAATGAATTCAACTGAAATTGATTCAAACGCATATCATAACTCAACGTGTTCAGCTTTTACTAAATTTTAATTCTTTATTAGTTCTTTTATAACATTTTAGTACCTTGTAAAATTATTATTTTTTATCATCACTTACTACATATAACATCTTAATAACAATTTGTTTTTAAAAAGTATTTTCATAAATTTCTCATAGACAAATTTAAGCTACATATTAATTCATACTTCGATGGAAAAATAAAATGAGTTTAGCTAATCAATGGATCAGTCAATAATCAATCTAAATTTATATAAATTAAATAAATTAAATAAATTATAATTTTATGAGCTGATTATATCTCTATTCACGTTCCATAATGACGGTGGATGAGAAGCTTCCTAAGAGGAAGAATTGATTGGATGGTGCTTGTTATATAGTGTGTATATATTATTGCTTACACACTACTATAACGGTGATAGTGATTGGTGTTTATTAATGAAAAAAAAGATTGAGGTGGAAGGATCACACATTTAGTTATACGCGTATTAATTAGTTACGTAAGTATTAGTTATGTGAATATTAGTAATTTATCTTCTATCATGCATAAGATAACACACTAGTTTTTTCATAATTTATACATGTATTAATTATGTGAGTTTCCAAATTACATATCACATGTCGCATTGATTTTATATATGAATAATTAATTTTTCGAACAAACTATCAAACTTCTGCAATTAATACATAAATAACTTGCTACTTTACTGTCTACCAAACAACCCCTTAATGTATATATATAATCATTGTATATTCAATGCAATTAGGGGGTATATAATAATTAAGGATCCATTTGGACATGTGATATGAAATCATAATTTAATATTAAATTGATTTGAAATTGAAGTTTTGTTTGGACATGTAATTTAAATTTTTTTATTAAGCTGTATTTTTTCCCCCCCCATAAACATGTAAACTCCACAAGTTGTGAAATTAGCAAAATTTCCTCAATTCTTATACAATCTCACCAAAATGAACAAACCGCAGTTTATAAATAAGATATCGGAATATCCTAAGATTCCGAATTAATAAATCACATATTTCCATGTTTCTTTTATAAGTAAATGATCGTTGTGATTACAAATTTTCAAATAAACATTTTTATAAAGATTCACTAGTGAATGATAATAATAACTAATTATTTTAAATAAAATATTTTCACATCGTATATATATAATCTCTTCACGTCGAGTATAATTATGAGTCAAATTTACATTTAAAATATTTTAAAATCATGATTAAAATCTCAAATAATGCGTTTTGAAATAATCATAATCCCAAATCACATATCTAAATGCTGATTTAAAATCATAACTCAACTCATTTCAATTCATTTTTATCCGAATAACTATTGAGCTGATTTTACCCTAATCAACATATTAGTCCAATCCATTTTAACTTATTGATCAATTTCAACTCAACCATCCTAATTCACATTCTTATCTCTACATATCAATCAAAGGGTTGTGGACTATTGCCATTTCTATTAAGCAACCAAAAGCTTTTTCTTTTTTTTTTTGGCTTGTTTTCCCCATATCTTAATATTTAAAAAAAGGTTGTTATGTTGTTTTTCACTCTGCACGGATATGTGCTGTAAATTGGTGTTTCACTTTAATTTCATGGAAGAATGTTATCAATATTTTATAGTTCCACTCATTTGAAAAATAATATCATTTTCTAATTATTAACGGACTACATTTTTTCATAGTAAAAAATTGAAGAGTCGAATCGAATTTGATAAAAATCAAATCGAAGAATCAAACGTTCACTCCTAGAATTCATGTCTCTTTTTTGACGTTCAAATTAAATCCATAATATATAGATAAGTGTTATGAATCAAGTCCAGCCCAATGTGGATACCAAGATCACACAAATAGTTATTGGGTCGACAAGAGCTATTGGGCCGAGAACGAGCAATAAGATCAGGTTAATTTGGGATCCGGGTTGAGTAGTGGCATGAGAACGGTTCCAACAAAAAAGGTAGTGATATGTGATTCAGGAATTATACAAATTGTTGAATTCCATTATTCTTAGTTGAGCTTCTCATCCCCTTCTATCTATATTTGTATTTTCTGGTCTCAGTTTTGTTTTAACGATTGTTAGTTGTTATTTGCTTGTTTCCCTTTCTCAATTGTATTTTGTGTTCTCATTATGATACTTATCATTATTATGTTGGCAACTTGATCAGTTGTTACATAAGTCTCAATTAATATATTATACTTAGATAAGTAATGTTTAATTCTCTTTCCTACAATGGTATAAAAAATCAAACATAACTTTTGAATGACAAATTCAGTCCTAATGTATGTGTGAATTAAATTTAGGTGACACTAAAATTAGAACGTGTGTTCAAACGTTCAATTACACTTTCAGAAAGGGATGATTCAAACTTAGGGGAAGATGCATCTACCTTTGGGAGACAACATGAATTTGCTGATTTTACATGGTATCCGAGTCAACGCAAGGTTATTTATAGGATCGATGATCGAGTTTCTGCCAGCACTCCTGGCAATGCCCTTAATGACTTTTTTGGATTTCGCTCTACACCTTCACTCGTTCTCGCCATTTTAAGAACTACAGGTAATTAATTGTTCATAAATTGCTTCAAATGTACTTTCTTTCAACTTTATGGTAACATTTTTGATACTAGTTCATGACTTTAGTCTACTTTCTTTGGTTCACTAGAGGAGTATCAAGAATCAACAAATGATGCTGGTGGAAAATGCTCAAGTGCCAAACTAACTACTTCCACATTGAAGATTGGTGCTTATGGGTTGACAAATAATGGTTAGTTAATTCTTTCATCACGCGATCATACAAGTAATATAGGATGTTAAGTTCAGATATAGTATCTATATAGAGACCTGTCAGATTGATCGTCTAATTTGAATTATTATTTTAACTAATCGATAAGTAACAAACAACTTTGGGAATTATGCTTTACTATACTAAATTTAATAGAATATACATAGGTTGAAAAAGTGTACCAAATAAGGCACTAATAATACATAAAACTAGTACATATATTTTTTATTCTAATGCAATCCACCAAACGACCTAGCTCTAATTAAATATGAAAACTTTAGTGTGCTTTAGACATTCACTATCCAAGAAGCATTTAACATATTGTAAAGGATTCTTATTTTATATTTTCATTACATTACATTTACATTATAAGTAATAATTAGTTCAAGTCTTTATTTAACAGTAACATTTATCTTCTTAATTAATTGTATTATGAAAGGAAGAGTTCTTTTATTTCCTCCTAAAGATTGAAGACTTTAATAATCTAAGTTGCATCGACTCTTCACTTTTGATGCTACATTCGTATCAGATTCTTCAAAAATACACTACTTCTGAAGAATCAGGCATGTACCTGTTGATGATTTTTAAAGAGTCAAAGCAACATAGTTACGTTAATAATTCAATTGCATTCTCTCAGGTTTTACCTTTACTGGCTACCCAGTGGTTGGCTTACACAATCGAGTCCAAGCATCAGGAACATGCCTAGACAGTCTTGAAGATGCAACAATCACCACATGCCCATGGGACCATAGAGTTAAAGGTCTATTTTTTCAGCAAACAACATTTAGCATTAGCTTACCCAAAGTCAAAGGCTTTATTGAAGATGTTCAAACACTTGTTGTTTTAGAGCCTAGGGCACTATGTGTCCTTGACTTATACAATGGAATCCTCATGAGGTATGTTACAACTTCAAATGCTTACTTAGGTAAACAAGAAGATGGTTTGGATTTTGACATCACATATTATAGAAGCAAAGACCCAATGTCCCCTAGACTTTTTGAAGATATTATTGAAGAGGTAGAACAACTAGCATACTTCAAATATGGGGCATTGCCACATTGGGGTAAAAATAGGAATGTAGCATTTATTGGTGCAATCAACAAGTACAAAAATGTTGATAAATTCTTGAAAGTGAAACAAAGTTATGATCAATTGGGATTATTTTCAAGTGAGTGGACAAATCAAGTTTTAGGGTTAAAAGAAGGGTTGAGCATACTCAAAGAAGGGTGTGCACTAGAAGGACTATGCATTTGCTCTAAAGATATTCACTGTGCCCCAAAGAAGAGTTACTTTTGTCGACCAGGCAGAATTTACAAAGATGCAAGGGTGTGTACTCGTTTATCGTCATGATAAACTACTTGTTCTAATAAGTTATATCAATGGTGTCTGCGAAGGAAAAGCATAAATAAACACATCAATGTAACAAATAAATCTTAATTTAATACACTTAAATATATTAATACAATTGTTCTCAATGAGTGCTTTTTATTACTTCTTTAAATACTAAATATGATCTATGGTTTTTCTCTTCAATTGATTAATGTACAATTTTCTTATTGCATCATGGTCATTTAGATTAACTTGTTCATTGAGTTTCAAGTGGATCTGTGTGTGCTGATTGATAGGCTTTCAATGAATCCGGAGCCAAATGGGCAAAAAAAATTGCCAAAAATTCCAAAAGGGTACATCATATTTTTTTTAAACCAAAAGGGCAAAATCGCTCCACCGGGAGCGATTTCCCTCTGACACATATTAACGCCGTTTGGCTCTGTTAAAAATAAAAAGTAAAAATCGCTGCCCTAGCAGCGATTTATGTCCAATTTTTTTCCTCCGTTAAATATCGCTGCTATGGCAGCGTTTTCCTAGAAAGAAAATTTGGCAGCTTTTTTTGGAAAATCGCTGCCTTGGCAGCGTTTTCCTTAAAAAAAAATTTTTTTTTTTTTAAATCTTTTCTTAATTATATTTTTAAAGTTTTATGAAAAAACAATTTTTGTTTAAAATCGCTGACAGGCAGCCTGATTCCACCCAAAATTTTGGACTCGACGTAGAATTCATCAAAATAAAGCACAAAATGTAATCGGTGTCGAATTAGGCTGCCTTTTCAGCGATTTTTTGTTAACAAAATTATTTTTTAATAAAAACGATGCCCTGTTTTCAAAACGATTTTTTTTTAAAGAAAAGCGATTTTAAAAATCAATAAAAATTGAAGAGAAACGAATTTAAAAAAAAAAAGAAAAAAAATTAACTAAATCGCTGCCAAGGCAGCGATTTGTTTTGTTTTCTTTTAAAAAATAAAATATATCTTCAAATCGCTACTTTGGTAGCGATTTTGGTAGATTTTTTTTTTTTTCATTTTTTAAAAAAAATTCCTGTCAACCAGTCAACATCGAATTTTTTTTATTTTATTTTAAAATCGCTGCCTTGTTTTAAAAAACAGAAAATTTATTTTTATAAAAACGCTGCCATAGCAGCGATTTTAATTTATTTTTAAAAAAAAATCGCAAAAACGCTGCATGGGCAGCGATTTTAAAATAAAATAAAAAAAATTTGATGTTGACTGGTTGACAGGAATTTTTTTAAAAAAATGAAAAAAAAAAAAATCTACCAAAATCGCTACCAAAGCAGCGATTTGAAGATATATTTTATTTTTTAAAAGAAAACAAAACAAATCGCTGCCTTGGCAGCGATTTAGTTAATTTTTTTTCTTTTTTTTTTTAAATTCGTTTCTCTTCAATTTTTATTGATTTTTAAAATCGCTTTTCTTTAAAAAAAAATCGTTTTGAAAACAGGGCATCGTTTTTATTAAAAAATAATTTTGTTAACAAAAAATCGCTGAAAAGGCAGCCTAATTCGACACCGATTACATTTTGTGCTTTATTTTGATGAATTCTACGTCGAGTCCAAAATTTTGGGTGGAATCAG